>CM042081.1:47589591-47852091 GCA_023509865.1 Trypoxylus dichotomus
AAGTCAAACACGGTATAAATATTTCAAGTCGCCCTCATATTTTTTTATCGTAGTATAGTGATGAAACGAACACAGCTATTGAAAGAATTGATAACAAAAAAATCGGAAGCACCAATATGTAAGAATATTTCAATGGAAAAAAATAAAAATCAAAGGGAATTATTAAACAATGATTCCAGATAAGCGTAAAATGGCGAAAAAAATTCAAAAGTAGACGTTCCGCTTTATTAAGAAGGTGCACAAGTTAAAAAAAGAATCAGAATAACGACTTATAAGACCTTTATCTTTTTAATGACTTGAGCGAGGGGAAATGAAAGTGTCCGACAAGGGCCCGCGAGAACAATGAGACACAATTCTGCCGCTCCGCTGCCCTTTTTTAATCGAAAAGCGAACGATTTTTTTCGCATATTAATGATGATTTATGTAGGAGCGTTGCGAACGAGGAAGCCGTTAGAAGTCGTCCTTTTAACGACTTTCTGAAACAATAAAGAGATCAATCCCCCTTTATGATTGTGTTTACTTAATATCCCGAATTCATTTTCTCTCGATTTATTCGATCATTAACGTTGGACCATTAAACGATTTAAGGGAAGAGGTCTCCTGCTAGAAATTACGGGAGATAATTGTTTGATGTATTGTGATTGGAAAATCTACGTGCCTTGGTTACCTGCCTGGTACGTTTCACGATTTTCGGTAGCCTTGTGGAGCTGATAAAAAAGTTAGCTACACACAACTAGCTAGAATCAACGTTCATTTGCTGTAAAGATATTTTACAAGAACAACAAGCATTACAGACGTCATTACAGTGTAACACATGGGCTGAAAAGTCCCGGGCCTAACAAAGAAAATACGGTTTTTTTGGTTAAAAATTAGCTTTATTAATCAACGTAATCTCCATCAAGAGCAATGCAATCATTCCAGTGCCGCTCTAACATTTCAATACCACTTTTGTAGAACGATTTATCTTTTGCCCCAAAATAGGCTTCAGTTTCAGCGATAACCTCTTCATTCGTGCGAAATTTCTTACCGGCGAGCATTTTTTTGGGGTCTGCGAACAGCTAGTAGTCGCTGGGAGCCAAATCTGGCGAATACGGTGGCTGTGGGAGCAATTCGAAGTTCAATTCATGTAGTTTTGCCATTGTTTTGATTGACTTGTGACACGGTGCGTTGTCTTGATGAAACAAAATTTTCTTCGTTTCTTTGCAATTCCGGCCTTCAAGCGCTCCAATAACGCTATATAATATTCACTGTTGATGGTATTTCCTTTCTCAAGATAGTCGATGAATATTACACCACGCACATCCCAAAATACCGAGGCCATAACCTTTCCAGCCGATTGTTGTGCTTTCGGGCGCTTTGGACGAGATTCACCAGTTGCTGTCCACTCAGATGACGATCGTTTTGATTCCAGAGTGAAGTGATGGATCCACGTTTCATCCATTATCACATATCGATGCAAAAATTCCGGTTTGTTACGTTTAAACATGGCCAAACACTGCTCAGAATCATCAACACGTTCTTGTTTTTGGTCAACAGTGAGCAAACGTGGCGCCCACATTGAACAGAGCTTTCTCATAGCCAAATGCTCATGCAATATAAAGTCAATACGTTCTTTTGATATCTTTACGATGTCAGCTACGTCACGCAACTTCACTTTTCGATCATTCGAAACGATTTTGTGGATTTTTTTGATGTTTTCTGGTGTTACCGCCTCATTTGGACGTCCACTGCGTTCTTCACCATCGGTTTCTCTACGACCACGTTTGAAGTCAGCAAACCAACGTTTTATTGTTGTTTCTGATGGAGCGGAGTCCTCATAACACTTTTCAAGCCATTGCTTCGCTTGAACGGTATTTTTTCCCATCAAGAAGCAGTGTAAAATTAAAACACGAAATTGTTTTGGATTCATTGTTTTGAAAATAACAAAAGTAGCGTGACTCTTAGCACAATAACTCACAAATTAATGAATAGAATATCCTGACATCTTAACAGCCGTCTTTTGAAGGTTAGTACTAACTGAGAGAAAGGTGACTGCAATAAAACTAGCGTCATCTATGTGTTAGGCCCGGGTCTTTTCAGCCCATGTGTTAGAAGGCAGTGGTCGCTCTCCATCCTCCCTAGCCAATGCTTATGTTAGGAATTTCCAGGAGACGGATTCACCCCTAAAATAGAAATCGCCAGGGGTGGAATGAATTCAAATAATACCAGAAAATATTGAATTTATTCAGGAGTTACTTCACATCGACACATAAATCTAAATCAAATATTGTAGGATCACAAACACGGTTGATGTGAAATTCGTCTAGCTGTTAAGTGACGTTCAAGAAACAGTACAGCTGTCATTTATTTCAATTTGTAATGCGTAAACATAAACAAACACATTATAAATTCACTGCGATAACTTCCCTATCAACTCTTCATGGTAAACACAAAATTTGAGGTGCCTTCAAAATATCTTTATTAAGAAAATTCTGAAATCCAATTTTTATTACATATCACGTGCTGTGGTCGTTTTACTGTAAGAGCCTGCATTCCGCACTATATCTTGAAATAGATTATACATGAATTTCTGGGATTATACCACCGTACAGTACGTAACATATCGCTGCATCACTTGAACATCCACCCAAAAAATCTTTAGTGCGTTAGCGACGATATCAAGACAAATTGAGCGTTGCAATTCTGATTGACTACTGCTAGACCTTAGAAGTAGTCGTTCGCGAGGCAAGGAATCGAGAAGGAAACAATTTTAATTATGTTATCTTAAGATGTATATTCTTTTATCTTAGGTATTTCTTGTATTTTTTGTCTAATTTCATATTTCCTTCACAAACAAGTGATATAATTGTATAATCTGAGGTTTCCGGGGTTTTTTTCGGATCTCGGTTAAAAATTAAAGCAGATAGGCAAAAACCACTTGGATTTTTGCATTCAGTATGAAAAATGTTATTCGGATCAGGTACTTTCATTCGTTTAATAGAAAAAAGTTTTATTTTGTTGACCAATGTTATTTACTAGACCAGAATTTAATCTTTTAATAAGCGAAGTTGACGGGTGAATTTTGGACAGCCAATATCGTAAAACTGATAAGGCAATAAATAGAATTCTAAAACTTTTTAAAGTACCTTCTTAGTACCAATTTAATTTTCTGCATTAACTTAAGAAATTTCATACCTAGCTTTATACAAACTAACATAACGGACTTATATTTTGTTGCATTTTATCTTTGCATGTTTTTCTCTTTATTAGCTTTTTGAAATTATTGCGCGGATATAAATTTTACGGAATAAGAAAAGCAGAGACAAATTTGTTCGTACTATCGTTTTCTTCTCCGTGAATTTATCTTGTGTTTTACATACTAATGGTATTTTGAGTTGAATGCATAAGTTAACTGCCGGATATTAAGTATACTACGGTACTTAACTACGACATACTTTAACTACAACAACGGTAAAATATACAAATGTACGAGGGCAATCTTCATAGACTTGTCAATATCTCAGTTGATCAGATTGCTTTACAAAAAATACTTATACAAAAAAGGAGACACAAAAGAATACTCAACTTACAGAGGAATAAGGTTGACAAGCATCCCAGGAAGACTACAGGTATAATGTCAGAACTTCCTATGCAAAATCAGCTACGAGGGCAATCCCAAAAAAAAGGTCTCCTATTTTTTGGTAACGTAGAGAACGTTTTAATACGGTTGTTGGCAACACTGTTGTGAGTGGTGCCTTCTCCGCTACCGCATAAGCACGCAGGCGCTTCGCTCGGATGCTCAGTCTTGGCTCGGTAGCCATTCGAAATGGAGCTCCCGATAAACGTTACCGCCAAGTGCGAAGTGCGCGCAGTTATTCGATTTTTTAACGCAAAAGGGGTTAAACCGGTTGAAATTCACCGCCTATTGACGGAAGTGTATGGACAGTCGTGCATGGATGTCAAAAACGTTCGCATGTGATGTAGAGAGTTTAAAGCCGGTCGTACTGAAATTCATGACGAAGAAAGGAACGGGAGGCCGTCAATTGCCGACGAGACAATCGCGAAAGTTGAGGAACTCATGCGTAAAGATCGGAGGATCACTCTGGATGCTCTGTGGATTTTGGTTCCTGAGGTTTCCGGAAGCACCATCCACAGGATTTTAACGGAAACGTTGCAGTATCGGAAGGTGTGTGCAAGATGGGTGCCGCGTATGTTGACAGAAGACCACAAACGGCAACGGGTTGATTCTTCCCGCGAATTTCTTCGCCGCTATGGAGACGAAAAGTACAACTTCTTGCACTCGATTGTCACGGGTGGCGAAACCTGGGCATTCCACTTTACACCTGAGACAAAACAACAGTCACGCGAGTGGCGGCACCCCTCTTCGCCCAAGCCACGAAAATTCAAACAAACACAATCTGCCCGTAAAGTCATGACAACTGTGTTTTGGAAGAAACTCAGTGGGGCAATTCAGAACTGGAGAAGAGGGATGTTGAAAATTCTCCACGACAACGTCCGTCCTCACGTCGCCCGTCAAACCATCGATCTCATGCAAAATTTTGGTTGCAACGTCATCACACACCCACCCTACAGTCCGGACTTGGCACCCAGCGATTTCCACCTGTTCCCTAAGTTGAAGGAACATTTGTCTGGGCGGCAGTTCTACTCCGATGACGAGGTGAAAGATGAGGTTCAACGCTTCCTGAAGGGCATGGCGGCAAGCTAGTATGACATGCGCATTGTAAAACTGCCACAGCGTCTACAAAAATGCATCGACCGAAATGGCGATTATGTTGAAAAATAAAGCATTCTTCAGTCTCTAAAGTGATGTAGCAATTATAGAAAATGAACGGTTCTTTGTATATCTAAAAATATAGGAGACCTTTTTTTTGGGATTGCCCTCGTATATATACGTTCTTGACGACTTTATTTCGGAAAAAATTAAAAACAGTCAGTCGTCCGGGTATTCATTTAGAGATGGGCTAGGTTTATAGTATCAAATTTAGCGCAGGATCGCTATTGTTTGATTCATAATCAATGTTAACAACTAATCGAACTTTGTCTCACATCGTTAACAAATTTTTTGCCAGTGGTCTTTAACAGAGGACGATGGTGTCTACATTATTTTTGTTGCTGTTTATCATCTACCATATATAGATTTCACGACGGCTTTATATATCTTTATTTTTGTTTCCAGTTTTGATCTTTTAGACCACAGGAAGGAGGCCTGGGTTGCTTTTTTTCCCATATTGTATTTTATTTCGTATGTCTATTTTCGATATACCTTCCTCACTAAGTATGTTTCCTAGATATTTGTACTGGTTTCTTCTTCTGACTTCTCTAATTTGCAAGTTCTGGTGGTCATCTTTCCAGCTACAAAACACAATTGTTCGTTGTGGCTGATGACATTTATGTGTGGGCCGAATCTGATGCCAAGATCGAGCACTGAAAAGAGAATTATCAAGATGATAGGACATCTGAATAGGCGGCGAACTTCTATAAAATTTCACAGTACGGCACACGCTCAGATTGTGACTTAAATTGTTTGCTTTGCACCAGTCCGCCAGCAACAGCAAATTCTGTTGCAGGAAAAGTATGTGTTCAGTGCTTTTAACACTCTATATATCTTAACGTCATCAACGTAGGCTAACACTGATTAGGTAGATCTTCCATCCAAATACTAATATACAAGCGTCAACATGATGGGTGCGAAACCAAAGACACTTAGTTTCCGAAGTAAGATACTGTGATCGAGCAAGTCAAAAGCTTAAAAAAGAATCTGTGAAAATGAACATTAATTCTTTATACTAAAATATGAGAGAAAAAGCGACGAGAAAAGCGGCGATTTTCACACTTTCCCATCCGTTGAAAGATCAACTTCATCGGACCACCAGCACCTGTTCCATATTAAAAAAACAAAACAATAACGCGCGTCTGTTATTTAAAGATCGTAAAGTTTCCGTTTTACGTCGTCGGATTTTTTTCTCTTCTATCTGGCACCCCTTCACCGCACCTTCCGTCTTCGCTGCTCTTCGTAGACGATAGAAGGAAGAAAGAAAAGCTGGTAATCCCATCAATACAGTACAGATTTATAAAGTTATTGTACCGGTCGCGTTGAGCGGGTCAGGGTTTTGCTAGAGGGAGAGGCGCAGGCGTCTCTCTTCTGTCACAACGCTCACTCGTCGGTTAGAGCTTTCGCGACGCTTTCCTATTCAGTCAGCGTGTATCACGCTACCCGGAGAAGACGCTATGGGCCGCCGTTACGATAGAGTGCGCGTCTATGTTGTTCTTTTCGTAATCGCGCTGCCACTTAGCATCGGAGCGGCTGATATTCATTACGGTGAGTTTGAAGTGTCTTCTTCCCCTTTATCGCCCTTAAGTCTAATAGCTCTAATAGGATGTACTGCGCTCGTTTATATCGGATTTGTTTTCAAAGGAAGAGATGTTAAAGTTTTATGTGTGCATGGTCACGTGTTTAGCATGCTCGTACGATATTTCGTAAAGGTTAATGGTAACAATACCATAGCAAAATCCTCATTGTGTTGATGATCGTTATCAATATTACCGTTCCTGTAATCGTTGCTGTGATAAAATGAAAATAATGAGATGTACTGAAACGGTATACACTAACGTGAATGTGTGTTATGTCGCGAAACTTCAATACAATATCCCATAGCCTGATAGCCTCTTAAGAATACTCGGATGTACTTGTGCTAATGTCCTTTGTTGAATGATATTAAAAAAAGAGGGAATTCGCATATTTTGTTATGTAGTTGTAACTTATCGCTACAATTAGGTTAGTGCTTTAGGATAGTCTGCGTTATATTTTGTCCTTAATTTTGATTCTTAATCTGTTGGACAGAAATTAAGTAAATAAATAAAATAATAATAACCACTATTGTATGATAATAGGGTATGTTTACCTCCGCATATTCAAACAGGTTTCAAAACACATCTGTTTTGTTTATCATAAGGAATACTATTCTGCCATAAAATATTTCTGAAAATATAAAAAAAATTACAAAATGTCGTTGTATGTTAAACACTTGCTTATTTTATTCTGATCTAACATGGAGTTTATATAAGGTGCACCAACATACTCATTAAAGCTTTAGGCAACTGTACTTTTTGTTCTTTTTGAGCAGAAAAAATCTGGAGAAAAAATTTTTGAAAGTTTGAATAAAACAGAAATTTTGGAATAATTAAACTCTTACCGCCAAATTATAAGAAATAGTGGAAACCTATGTAATTAACTTTTCATTTCTTTTTAACATCTTCAGGGTGCTATATAGAACCGCTTTGCCATATCATTAACCTTTCTTTTCAAAACGGTATTTTCCCTAATAGCTTGAAACACGCAAATGTGATACCTTTCTCTACAAGAGGTGCGATACCGATGATCTGAATAATTACAGGCCTATAAACTTACTTAGAACTTTTTCTAGAATTTTTGAGAAGGTTGTATTTGACCGACTATATTACTTTTTTAATAAATATAATTTCATTGACACCTACTAATTAAAAAAAGATTCTATTCTCGTTATATATACAAAATATTTTAAAATATCTAAATTAGACTAATATTTTGTCGATCCACCTTTACTTGTGTGAAATGCTGCGAGTTGTCGTGGCATAGAATCTATCAAATGATTAATGGTGTCTTCTGGAATATTTAACCACTCTTCTGTAACAGCTGCCACGAGTTCTTCCTTATTGCTGGGTTTTCGGGGTCATTTCGCCATATTTGTCTGGATTATGTGCCAAACATTCTCTATCGGATTCATGTCTGGTGATTGGCCTGGCCATCCCCTGTTCCTCTTTCTATGCGGTTGTTGTTCTTGCTTTGCGGCAGGGTGCTCCATCCTCCATAAAAGTGGCGCCTTCTTTAAATAAAATGGCGTTGTCGAATATCGGTAGTAGTCCTTCTATTAATATTTGGATATATTTTGCCGCATTTATATTTCCGTCGCAGATTACTAATTGCGACCTTCCACCATACCATATCGCGCCCCACACCGCCGTATTTCACCGTCTGATGCAAAAGAAAACGTCTCCATACCCCCGTACGACCACTATCACTGAATTGGCAGTATCTGTTTTCGTCTAGAAAAATGACAGACCGCCAAAGCTCTTCGGGCTCCGTTCGCATTTCGATTGCCCAAGCCATTCGGCGCCGTTTTTGAAACGCCGTAAGGAGAGGTTTTTTCTTTGCCACCCTTTTATACATCCCCACACTGTGGAGGTAACGCAGAACGGTGCGCTAACTTTTCTATGAAGTTGCCGCAAGCTCAGCTGTACTTTTTCGCGGTTCTCTTAACACTTCGCGCACAAGCACCTTTTTCACCTTTCAGAAAGTCCGCCACGACCTGGTCTCGGCTCCACTGTTGTTTTTTCCTTACGTTTAAATTGTGTAATCACACGGTTAACTGTGAACAACGGAATATTTAAAAATTTACTTATTTCACGTTGCGAAGCGCCGCGTTCACTCTGGCCAACGATGCGACCCCGGGTGAAGTCGCTAATATCACTCGAACCTTGTAAGGCATAGTTGTAACGATACTAAACTATGACGAATTCCTTCCGATACATCTACCCCTACCCTAATGACAAGAGAAAGTTCTTAATTCGTTCTTAGAATTTAGCTGTTTACATATTTATACCGCTTTACCTGGTGTCTATTTTATTCTGTCACACCATAGCTCATTTTTGTACATATTTTTATGGATTTTGCTCATAAATCAAAAGTTATACCACGTTTTGAGGTACTACGGTGTTTACAGCACACCTGGCAATTGAGAAATATGCATATTTAAAGAAAGTTATATGATTGATGATATAAAAGACTTTAAAAAAGTTTTTGAACGTCCTTAGGCAATATTTTCCTCGATATCTAGTACAATTTAATAAATAAAATTGATCGCAAAAGTAAGTATTGTAATTGAGTTCTTTCGTCTTATAAAGATATATATACTTTGGGCCCAGATAGCATTGGTAAGCTTAATGCAATGTTCGAAATAAGACGATTTGTATATAAAAGTATTTTGCTTAGTAAATACATGTTCATCATGATAATTTAAACAGATGTAAGTTATGGGATACCAGCATACAAAGGAATTAGACAAGGCTACTATGTATCGTTAACATTTTGTAACATATAAATCAATGCTAATATAAAGGAATGGAAAAAAGGAATACGTTTCGCCCATAACACCACCCTAAACTCTCTTATATGATGATGACTTCGTACTTCTAACAGAAACAGAGGATGATCTACAGAAAGGGATATACGCCTTACAAAAAATCCTGCAAAACTATGAAACGAAAATATCGCCAAATAAAACCAAAACCATGGCTTTCATAGATAATCGAATTAGGATAATAATAGCCATAAACGATACTATATTGGAACAGGTGAAACACTTTCAGTATTTAGGCTACGGTATGTCTTATGATCGAAACAAGGACATAGAGAAAAAAGGAACTAAATACATTCACACATATTTGTGGAGCAATCAGCAGAACGTTAAAAACAAAAGAAGAACGGATACACAAATAGAATTTAACAAGATGATAACACTGCCAAACCTCTTACGGTAGTAAAACATGGACAACAAAAAAACAAGAAATCAGTGTACAGACACATGAGATGAAACGTTCCACATAATCTGATAGAATAAGGAATGGAGATATAAGAACAGATCTAAATATCTTCGACATAATTGAGGGAATAAAGGAAAACAAAAATAAATGGAAGAAACACCTAGAACGGATGCAGGTGACGAGATTGCCGGCCACGGAGGGATTTTATAGATACTTAGGAAGAGGAGGTGTAGACAAACTGAATAAAGGATGGGTATCGTGCCAAGCAACGTGTCTAAAGTCTCAAGTGAAGAAGAAGAAAGTACATGTTTAAATTTAAGTATTCGATGGATAAGTGCGTTTTGTTGACGGTCTATTTAAATATCTGCTGAATGTGTGTATCTCATAAGTACTTAAGAAATTGCTCCATTGTAACTCTTGCACGTGTGGTATGATTGGATGGCGGCGAATGTATCTTTAAAGTTGAAGACAAATATGTTCAACCGGCTATAATCTAGACTGCTTGCCGGCCAATCCATTCTTACCAAGGGTATTCAGATATAACATCACCAAAGTATAGTGTAGCAATGTGGTACATTCAAATGATATCCTCCCCAACAAAATTAGAAATGTAAAGACATATATTCTTCCACATAGCGATAGACATTCAGAGCACCACTTTCTACGAATAGGAAACCAGCTCATGCTTCCATGAAAATATCTGTTCTCCCCATAATAGTATCTCAGTGGAAAGAATCTGCTTCATACCCCATTTACTTGCAATTATAGTCCAGTGGCAAGCTTTCGCCAATTAAAGCTAACGTTTCCAAGCCTTCTTCGAAACTTTCTCTTGCTTATTTCACTCCTATGAGCCGTTTAAGTTGAATTGCTGTTGGTTACCGATTGCTTAATGTGTTGGCAACAACAGAATAATTCTCAACCACAGTTGGTAGAGATTCCAATTCCAGACATCCTGCATTGTAGTACGACGTATTCCTAATACTCACTCCGTGGATTTAACGTCACCCCCATTGAGTAGCAACCAAGCGAGAACTTTCACCAACTGGGAAACTCGATCACTTACCTAATTTTTTTCATAAATAAGAGACTTGAAGCAAAGTACGGTCCTATTAGTGTTTGACAAGCTGTTGAGATGTTAATTTTGCTGATTAAAGTTACAATGGATGTTATTCTGGTTGGGTTTTGCTACTTAGAGTACTGATGATAATAACAAGGTTAAGCCGTAGTACTTATAAGTGAAATATACAATTTAGGTAATTTTGAAACTAATCCACCCAACACTAGGCAAGCATTGTACACTAACTCAATGAAAATTCTTAAAAGCAGAAGGTTCTTCCTTAGTAATAGTAGCAATGAGCTAGTATGTAGTTTACTATACGTATAAGAGATATATGCCATACCAACTCCCAAAGGACGTACGTGTATAAACATAGTACACACACAATATTGAGTTTAGCAATTGCAGACTCTAGAACTCACCTAACTCGTCTATTCGTTTGATCCTATTGCAGCACTTATCATTCTCTTACGAGATTGCGACATGTTTATTTGCCTTTCAGTAACAAGCTGCGCCAATTTCGCGACATCACAGAAATCGTAACACGAGCACAGATTAAACCTGGGAGCGCATATTTACGAATGAATGTTTATAGATGTTAAAAAAAATAGATTTTATGTAAATTTTTATATATCAATAACCACGTTCACACTAACATAACGACATATTTCCAGGAACTTGCATTGAAATTCCCTTTTCGAGCTTCACGTCATCATTAAAATGAATACATATATTTTGCGCTAATAACAGTTTAGTAACGTATACAGCCATACGAGCAAGCTAATTGGTTACTAAATTATTCAATATTGGATAAAATAGTGCATATTCCTAGCGTTTGTAAATAGAATATTTAAATACGAGCTACATATTACCATTGAATTGTAATTTTTCTTTTTAGTTAAATATGCAAATGACTGTAGATTTTTTAAATAAATGCGGGGAAAAGATGCAATTGAAAGTTTTTGCAAACTAGAAATAAACAATTCTCAGTCTATCTATGTAATTTTCTAATCACAATTTATCACGCTGTGTTGGCCACCAGAAGGAAACAAGGAGGCTGATGAGCTACTAAAAGAAGCAGCGAGCATGCCTTTCACTGGATCGAATCCTCCTGATCTAAAATTCGAAATGGAAGGAATATTAAAAGCTTTCTTTCTGGAAAAGTGTTACTGCACCAAATCATGCGAAAGTACATCAAAAATCTTGCTATATTTCAGCAAAGGAAACTCTTGGCAGTGATTTACACGAACTTGAGAAAATTAAGGATCATCTTTACCATCTACGTCAGGAATTCTTCAAAGAGGAATATCCCCACTGAACTACAGGGGTGGATCTCTGACCTCCTTACAGTATAACTACAGTGGCATTATATTTTTTATTTCTCGATAGTCTCCCTCTACACTACCGCACTCTCTTGGGAAAAATTTTCTCCGGCCTCTGCAAATCACCTCTCTAGAGCTTGGATCACTTCACAATCACTCCAAAACCCTTCCAGCAGACGGCACGACTTTAAATTTGCTTGGAGGAGTAGAACCGTGATGTTTCCATTCTCTACTTTGCACTTTGGTCTCGGGATCATCTCATCATATCGATGATTCATCCATAGTCACATACTGATCAAGAAAGTTCTCTTTGTTTCCGTGGTATTTTTTCAAAAGCTTACAAATTGATACGCAATTTCTTTTTTGATTAATGGTTAACATTCGGGGAACCCATCTTGCACTCACCTCTTTCATATCTAATCCTTTAGCCAGTATGTTGTACACCACATGGTATGATAAGCCAGTATCTTCCACAATATCATGGGAGGACACCAGCGTTGACTATATCATAAGCAACTGCAGACTCACCAATAAGTCGGCGTCATGTCCTTTTCCTAGAGGTATTTTATTACGCCTCTTTGTTTTAAATGATGCATTTTTATGAACAATCACGACACACAATTCAAGAATTGGCCACAACACAACAACACTTTGAGATATATACTTAATATTATGCAGATAAGACCTACAAATATCAGGTAACTAAATGTAAAAAGCATAAATCAAACAACCAATTACAGAGAGGCATTATCTAGTACATTTTTGTAATAGATCTTATACATATACCGCAGTGACTACAGGCGTTAGTGTCTAGATCGTAGACACCAATATCTCCGTTATACCAATATTCTAATATCTTTGGAAATTATCTTTGAAAAACATTCTTTAACGAAAATTGGAAACAATACCTTTGTCTAGAAAAGTTACGCTCTTAAGCCATTTTAAGTTTTGGTCGCGGTAGACACAAACTTAAAACAAAAATCAATCATTCTATCTTTTATCGTCTTCTCATTAATGCACCTTCTACTTCCCGAAATAGTGCGCGTAAATCTTAGAACGCAGACCGTTTAAAGTAATTGATTTAAGGGAATAGATCGCTACCGCAGGAAAGGAATTAATTCAACTCCAAGGTATAAAGTATATTCTTTTAGTACGTTTTAGGGTAAAAGAACTTAAACGTTTCTAAAATCGGGTCGATATTTATTTATAAGATTAGACGTTCCAATGTAATCGGGAAGGTATCTGCAGTATGTAGTTTCCGAACAATTTCAATGTATTCTTGGCTATTCAAAGCTAGACAGTTAATGAAATTTTTCTGTATTACATTGCAATTAATAGCACCATTAATTCTTACATTCATACATTATAAATAATTGTATTTCTGGGAACTACATATGTACGAGGGTGACCTGAAACGTTTCCGAGATCGATAAGAAAAACACGGTAGTAGTGTGTTTTTTTTATTTTTATTTTTCAATGTAGTCTCCTCGAAAATCAAATCTCTTTTCTTCCAGTATTTCCCATCAATTCTAGTATTTCTTACCGTAATTTATCAGCTTTATTATGCGCAACACTTTTATAATTTTAATTAGTAAAAGTATAGCCCGATTTAACTTCTTATTATTTTCACAAGTTTCCTCTGAGTGGTGCCGCCGTTTTCCACTTCTCGCTAATTAAAGTTGAAATAGTTTACGCTAATTGTGAACACCTTCACGCTGTCCCATTTCAGGATCCAGTACTGTTTGCTTTAAGTGTTATCTTCTATTCTATCGTAAATACTACGATTCAAAAGTAGTTACAAATTTAATTCTCATTCCAAACTCGCTAATTACTTTAATCAAAATTCTACCCGGGGTCACGCCGGTTAAGTGTGTAATTCTGTAGTTTCGTTGAGACAAAAGCGCCAGATTCAGCAAATATTCTCCAGTTTTATCTGATACAGAATGTCTACTTCTTCATATTCCGTAATTAGATCTGAATTGTGATATCTTTTGTGTCATCGATTAATGTCTTGTGGTCTTTATTTTATCTCAATGTTATTATAATTATCTCCACTATTTATTCTTTTATTTTGTTATTTAATAGGTAATTATAAATTACTTCATCAAAGTATCCTTAACTCTTGACGTGATACTGTTGATTGGGTGGATTCTCGTAACAACTAGAGTTGTTGTTTGGGCTATTTCCATAGTTCATTGAACTTGTATACTCCGATGTTTCGGCAGTCTGTCTACTGCCGTCCTTAGGGTAGCTATGAGAAGAGTCTGACGTATTTGTCTTCCCCAGCCACGACAACTTTCGGTAATAAAAAATAGGGAAGACAAAAACGTCAGGCCAAAATCATCACCTTCTCAGGGCTACCCTGAAGATGACAGTAGACAGACTGCCGAAACGTCGGACTATACAAGTTCAACGAACGATGGAAATAGTCCAAATAACGACTCTAGCTATTAAAAGTATCCTTACACTCTCTTCCAGATTTAAGCATTTGTTATCAACAAAGGTTGAAATTTGCATCTTCCCTACGATGTAAAGGATTTACACTAATATGAAGGAAGTTTGATATTTTCTTTTTCCTCAAACTCTGCCTTTTTATGCTTTTACATGTCTAAACTCATTTGGTTAAAGTAGGTGTTGATTGATTTCGGGCTGATATTTTGTAGTTTAGTTTTTGACTGTTCTTTAGTGTTGAGATACGTAGGAGCTACCTTGGTGACATTGAAGATACCCTTTGCAATGATCTGAAACAATACTTGTCATTTATTCATCGCAACCGAGGATGCAGTAGAGTTCTTACAGAGCTTAATAATAGACAATAAATATTTATTATTAGAATTAAGTGTTTGCACCGAATCCCAAATTAATAACTTGCCTACATTCAACGGTACCTCAATCTGTCAACATTTATTTCTATTCACAGGTATAGCAGTAAACTCCACTCACACAAATTTATTAATTATGCGGAACGCAGCGTTTCGAGAGCACGTGGGCTCTCATTGTCAACCGTGTTACCGACTGAAAGTAAAAACTGTATCACACATGCAAATTATTTTCTACGCAGGCTCTAAAATTTCTAAAACATATGACTATTTGCAATCTACTCGGTGGTCTAATGTCTATTTTCGGGAAAGGATGGACCAAAAGCGAACCGTATCTTTAACAGGGCCTATGGTAATAAATCAATCAAACTTGAGTGTGCAATTGGGGGTGGTTCTCTATTCAATAAGCTTCCGTTCTTTTTCGTACATATCGTTTCGTACGCGTCTAATTCTCTATACGAGTTTACGTTTTTAAGTAGTGTCAGATTTTTTAAATCAATCTTATGTTCGGATTTTACCATATGCTCTGCTACGCTTGATAGTTCTGGTTTGTCGAAACGATAGTGTCTAATATGTTCTTTGAACCTCGTTTCGATACTCCTTTTTGTTTGTCCAATATAAACTTTCTCACAATCATTGCATGCGATTTGGTATATTCCGGACCTTTTTATCATCTCCGGTTTATCTTTGGGATTCCCTAAGAGATTCTTTAAGTTGTTTTTGGACACAAAAGACACGTTCATATTTAGTTGTCGGAAAATTTTACTTAACCCTTTTACTGTTGGGTGAAAAGGAAGAGTTATAAATTTCTTATTACCGGTGTTTGTTGATGTCATGGTAGTGGAATTTCTTATGTGTTGTTTGTATTGGACCTTCCTTAAAATACGGTCGACATCCATCACACACACAGTCCTTGCAATCGTCATTTATTTCTATGACATTGGACGAAATTAGACAAGCGCTTAAATGATTTGAGAATTCTTTTACATCAGATTTAAATGGTGTTCGAGGTTTTATTGTATCGAATTGCCTCAAATTATATTGATTTCTTCTACATATGAAAACTATCCCGTATTGAAGAAGGGTGTTTCGTCTGATTTATTTAGTTTTCAATTTCTTTAAAACGTTTGAACATTTCATTTACCCAGTTATGCCCTCATCATCGTTGAATGATATTATTCAACGAACATGGGTTTATGAGGTAGCGTTCTAGAATTACTAAGCGTGTATGTGTGTGTATCTAAAGGTTTGATTACGTCATCTTCCTTTAAGGGTTGCAATCGTTTGATCTTAGCCAATCTCTGTGTTCTTTGCTTGAGTCTTACATTATCAAGAGGCAATGTCAACCGTAGTTATATCAAACGTAGCTGAAGGATCTAATCTCGGGCCCCAATATTTCTTCTATCCATTAACGATATTATTAATAATGTGAGAGACGAAATCATTATATATTCTGATGACGTTAAGCTTTTCTGCTATTGACGCTCCCGCTGATTGTGTGCTGTTTAGAAAGATATCTGCAGTGACTGTTGCAGAGGTCCTAAACATTTTAAAATTCTCATACGTAACATTGACCAAACCCAAGCGAATGGTACCTTTTCAATACACTATTGGGGTAAAATTGCTGAAGGTTAGTTTATCGGTTGGAGATCTAGAGTCGCTTTTTGATTCTTCATTCCCTTTTTCTGGCCGTATTTCGGAAATTGTATTTCAAATTAATGGATACTGTTGTCGAATGCTCTGTGTTACATGATTTAAAGCATGATTTTTGCGCGTCACATGTAAAAAGTTTTTCGGAATCTCTTCCAAGAGAACGACCTACACACATTGTAGCTGCACCAGTTGGTTAGATAAAAGTTAAAATTTTTTAGCGTACTCGGCACTACCTTCATAGTTGCTTCGCCAGTGTACTTTTATAATCTTTTACTAGCCAATACAATGCGGAATACCGCTTTAACAAGATGATATGTGATTTCGTCGCTGTTTATCTTTTACTACAGCTGTAATCGTGTTCTGGATGTCGTTATGCACAGTTGGCATATAAAATTCGTATGTCGAAATGAAGACGAACATTCGACAGCAAATATCGCAATATAATAGGAGATACTCAATCTGCCAACAATTGGCTATTTCGTGCAACCGGGCAAATGTAATTAGGTGCGCAATTTAACGACTAATAATTGAATAGAACATAAGTACCAATGCCATTGTAGCATCGCCCGCATTTACTAAATGAAAATCGGAAAATGAGCATCGATAAACTTGCAGGATAATTACCGCAGCGCTATAAAATTTACAATTCAAATGATCGACCGAAATAATATCGGAGGCATTAGAATGCGACGCGCAAATGCCTTTGTTCAAACTGATTATGTAAAGTTGTTGCTTTCTTTCATTAAACTACGTTTTGTTCTTTGCTGTTGGGTTTACCTTGGAAATTCTCTATGAAAACTGATTTCCAATTACACACACAATAAGGTGTTTATTTTGAAGTAGCAGTATTGACGTCCTGAAGTTCATTCTCTCTATGTTTTTGTATCTTTTTCTAAATTAGGAAACAGTGAAATTTTTTTATTGTTCCTCTTCTTTTTATATTCGTTTTTAAAGCAACAATGCAGCTGCCAATAATCTATCCAAGTGTAGTATTCGTTTCGTTAAGGGCGCTATTATTATTCCATAATTTTTTGAATTTTGCCAGAGGATGTAGAATTAATGAAAAATGTTCTACGTTTTTATATTACTCTCGTAAGTGATTGGTTTTCATGTACTTCATCACATTTTTCATTCCTTAAATAAGAATGCAATAACAATATCCTTTTTCCGTCTACTCAGCATGACAAGTGAGTATTTTTGCAGACTTTTTCCGATTTTATCCGAAGCATGACTATCTACTCGCCCGGAATTCTCACGCTTTTGATTTATATCCTTCCTCTGGTCAATTCCTTGCCGCCAACACCCTCGCATTGTCGAGTTCTTCCTTCAGGCCAGAGCTTGTGTTCAACGCCCTGAGCGTTCCCGGTAGATAGACTAGTTCCTATCGGACGTCTATTTTCCAGTTTAGTTCACTACATTAAGGACAACCATTATATCCTTCCGCCAAGGTAAAATCTTTTATGAATATAATGTTAGAGTTTCCCGGAGCGTCGGGCACGTGTAGATTTGCCGGCATTATTGCAATAGCAGCGTGGAAATAAAAATGTAAGAACTGAGATTTTACGATTTATTACAGTTAAGGTAACAATAGATATTCTCTTTAGTGTAAATTTGATTTTGAGTGTTGGAAACACATTTCAAATCGTATGTCTTTGAAAAATGCATTAACTAATAAAATGGAAGATGGTACATATTTTTTTTAAACAAATTTATTCCTAGCAGAAACACATACGTGAAGAATATGATTGTAGTTACTTACATCATGCTCTAGACAATATGGAAAGATCAACACTACTTAGACACAAGGTGTAATTTAAAGTGTAGATAAATGAAAGGAACCTCAAATGGCACAGGTATTGGAATTTGGAAAGAAGGAGAACCGGATGGCGAGACTATCAGTCTAGGGGTCTCCTGCTCCATCTTTCAAGCAGAAGTAATTGCCATCCAGACATGTGCAGAGAACTCTCCGAACTATGACCAGATGACCAGGAAGGGGTGGTAATGGTATCGGACCGCCAAGCCGCTCTTAGGGCGCTACAAGCTGTCAGGTTTGACTCCGAAGTGGTGTTGGGGTGCCATAGAACGCTGCAACAACTGAAGAAATGTTGCAGCGTTACGCTGAGATGGATGCCAAGCCACTTGGGGATCAAAGGGAACGAAATGGCTGATTTGCTAGCAAAAGATGCCAGTGGACGACCATTCTCAGGTCCTGAACCGACGTGTGGGAGTACCTATGGCAGTATTAAGACCTGCGTTAGATTCGAGCTGGCCGCCAATCATCGGTCCTATTGGAATGGTGTAGACGGTTTAAGACACTGTAAATCTCTCGGGATTTATCCAGGTGAGGGAAGGCTGTGTAAGGCAGTCCTAATGAGAAGGACCAAACTGGAGCACTCACAGCGATCTTAACAGGACACTGCGCACTGAATAAACACATGCATCGGATGGGTCTAGTAAACTCTCCTTCATGTAGATAGTGTGGGAGAGCAGAGGAAACTCCTGTGCACCTTCTTGTCGACTGCCCTGCAGTCTGCGGATTATGGACTTATTATTATTATGGACCGAGTTTGCTCTTTGGGGTTAAAGCCTAGCCCATGAAAAAAAAAAATGAAAGTTAATATTTATACGAGGCAAAGTCATTAAATAGAGATACTTATTGAAACCTATTGAATAACACATGACGATAATAATAATAATGTATCATTGTTACTTGGTAGTCAAGTACAAAGGCAAACGTCAAAGGAAAAATACATTATGTAAATTTATCCTCTCCCACCAGTCAATTGTAGCTCGTGATTGGGGTAGCAGTAATCTATTTCCTGTCTAGTACGGTGAATGTGAAGGAAAGTATTATGTTCAAACAAATTTTTGATGTTTGAAGAGAAACATAGTTGAGGCGCAACATTAAACGTGGGACTTTTTTCTAACTAACGAAAATACGATCGAGTTCTCTATTGCTTCCCCAAGAAGACGAAACCAAACCACCAAACGCGAATAGCAGACAGAAGAATAAACCAGTCGTAGTATACCTGCGCCAACCACATCACGTAATATTTGTATACAATAACAGAAAGCACTTATTCTTTTACAAACCAGACCTATATAACCATTCCCCTTGAGACAGTCGTCCATAACAAGGCCTAAAAGACGTGACATCGTAGTCGTATTTATTGAGAGATAGAAGCTCAGGATAATTCATTTCCTGCGCGTTTAAGAGCATAATGTTGGTTTTACTGTGATTAAGCATTAAGTTGTTAGCAGTTAACCATTGCTCAAGTAATTTCAAGCATCTGGAGCCATTGACGATGGCCGTCTCAAATGAAGATCCCACAACTACCAAAGAAGTGTCATCGGCGTAGTTCATCAACATGGGTCTATTCTCCATCCAAGGACATTCGACAGCATAGACATCATTAAAATAAATAACAAACAGTAGTGGCCGCAAGATACTACCTTGAGGTACGTCCTTACAAGTATAAATGGGATTTGAATAAACACGAACACCACAGGAGTTGATCTCAACTGTTTGTTATCTATGACTCAAGTAAAATTTGAACCAGGATAAGGGTGTGCCTCGAACACCGCAGCGCTCCAGCTTACAGATTAATTTACAGATATTTTGGTACAAAGACATATATAGCGGTAAATTTAAAAAGTAATATTAAATCGGAATATTATTTATACGTGGTTTATTCTGAATTTTATATGGATCTGAAACAATATACAGTGGAACTCCACCAAATCGAACTCCCCTAACTCGAATATTTTTTTATTCCGTGCGTCATCTATTAAATTTATATGCATATGACTGTCCTTAACTCGAATTTCTCTAATTCGAATTTATCCCTAATTCGAAAAAAATTTAACCAAATTTAAGACGTAGAATCTCTGTAACTCGAAATTTTCACTAAAGGTACGTGATACGCCATCTGTTAGCGGATATAACGTAATATCTATCGAAGGAATTCGGGGAAGTACCAATGACAACGAGTTTTATCATTCTTATTCATCTGCGTGTTGCGCTATATATTCAGTCGTATTAGTTAGTGTTTGTCATCAACATGCCCCAGCAACGAAAACTTAAATGTTTAACAGTGCAACAGAAATTAGAAATATTAAAAAAAGTGGACAATGGAATAAAAAAGAAGGTAATAGCTGCGGAATATGACATACCAGCGAGTACATTGTCAACTATAATTAAAAACAAGGAACATATTCGAAGTTTCGCGAGTAAACTTACAAAGCCTGCCAATTTCAAGCGAAACCGAGTTTCAAACAAAAATGTAAACAGTGCGGTGTTTAAGTGGTTTGTGTCTACTAGAGAAAAAAACATTCCGGTGTCGGGGCCACTTCTACAGGAGAAAGCACTAGAATACAGTCAACATTTAGGAACAACAAATTTTAAGGCCAGCACCGGCTGGCTTCATAAATTTAAAAAAAGGTAAGATTTACGTTATTGTATTAGACATATGTATACACATATGAAATTTATATTTTATTTTTAAATTTAGACGTGACATATCCCATAAGAATATCTGTGGTGAAAGTGCCACAGTGGATGATCGTCAGGTTAGTGATTGGATTCGAAATGTATTGCCGGGGATTTTGGGGCGGTATAGCGAAGATGATACTTTCAATTTCTGACGAGACAGGGTTATTTTTCAAATGTCTACCTAAGAAAACTTTAGCCATTAGAGACGACAAATGCTATGATGGAAAACTTAGTAAAGATCGGGTCACATGCCTTCTAGCAACGAATAAGTGTGGCACTGAAAAACTAAAACCTCTCATAATTGGCAGAAGTGCAAAGCCACGATGTTTTAAAGAGGTAAAATGGCTTCCTGTAGATTACGAGAACAACGTAAAGGCATGGATGACCTCTGAAATTTTCGAAGAATGATTGGTTAAATTGGACAAGCAATTTTCACACGAGAATCGAAAAATAATAATGTTTATAGACAACCGCCCTGCTCATCCTGCAATACAACAGAAGCTGAAGGCCATCAAATTGCAATATATGCCACCAAACGGAACTTTCAAACTGCAACCTTTAGATCAAGACATCATTAAAAGTTTCAAAGATCGTTACAAAGGAAGAATCCTTAAAAAAACTTTATATGCATTAGAGAATAACGGTTCTCCTAGCATATCACTTCTCGACTGTGTGAGAGAGATTGCCATGACATGGCATGTGGATGTTAAACAAAAAGCTACTCAAAACTGTTTTAAAAAGGCTGGTTTTGGTAACGACGACGAAATTCCCCTTGCTCAACTAAAAGAACGACTGCAAAATTCAGAAGATAAAGAATTTCCTGTTGAAGTAAGGCAAGATTTTGAAAACTATGTTGAGTTACTAAATGTCGAGAATGTATCTCTTGACACTTATCTTGAAATTGATAGTAACCTCTTAACTACTGACTATCCGACAGACGAAGACATTCTAAGGAGTGTATCAAGCATTACAGATGAAGACACCTCCGAAGAAAGCGATGAAGAAATTGTGGAGCAACCATCACACAAACAAGTTTTACAAGCATTCGAGACACTAAAGAATTATTTTATGTCTCATGAACAAGCATCCGATAACACATATATGTTCATTAATAAAATTCAAAAATCGTACGAACACATCCGAGCGGCCAATGTTCGGCAACAGTTGATAACGGATTTCTTTAAAAAAACAATTTAATTATGCAATTGCTTTATATTCCCATGTACAAGTACACATTTAATACCTATGTATATAGGACAATTTTTGTTTAATTTCATACATATACATATAGTACATATATATATATCCTAATGCATGTAGTTTGTATTTTCAGTTTGTTTTTAAATCATTTTTTTATTTATTTTATATAATATTGTTATTACATATTATGCTTTATAAATATATACATATAATGAAAAGTAAATTGTGAATTTTCTGTAACTCAAATTTTCTCTAACTCGAATTTTATTTGGGGATTTAGGTGGTTCGAGTTAGGGGAGTTCCACTGTAATTTGAATACCTCTTTCATTGCAATTTATTCCATATTTACTCCTACAACAACAGTATGGGTAAACGGAAGTATTACTGTAATCTGACTTAAATTGCAAATGGATTAACATCAGTAAGCATGCAATTATGTTTCTAAGATTATTAACTAATCTGTTAAAACTCTTACTGTGCAAGAAGAGAGCTGTTGCAGTTCTTTTCAATGTAATTACAGAGCTCTTTGAATTCTAAGTAATCAACTAAATGCAGTGCCCCGTATCAATTTAACCATCACATGCAGCGCTTCTACACGTAGATGGATTTGCTATGGATGTCCAGTGGTTTAGATACTTAGAGATAGTATTAAGCATAAAGGTTATCAAAGAAGATGGTAAACCACTTTTCAGCCAAGTCGGAATAGGATTAAGCCAATGGCCCATATCGGAATGGGTCTTGTAACTAATTGTAATTCAGTTTGCATTTTATACAGTAGTACTAGCAATGAATATATTAAGATATAATATGGTATTTTCGGCACAATTTAAAACTGAAGATGTATACGAGGGCGACCTGAAATGTTTCCGGAATTGACAAGAAAAACACGGTATCGATATGGTTTTTAATTTTTATTTTTAAATAGGATTCAGGATTAGCGAATTAGAAATAAGCTCTTTCTTTCAAATACGAAGATGACCTATGTAGTAATAAATTAGTAGAGTAAATAGTAATAAATAAAAGAAAGTAAATGCTAAGTACGTGTACATATAGCAGAGCTTATGCAGGTGATGCGAATACAGAAATAATATCGTCACTAATTTTGCTTTAAATAAGCGGTACAACAGCATTACGAGTGTTAGTGCGGCCAAAACGCAAGACAGAACTTTTCTTTATATTAATATGGAGATTAGTGATGTGTCAACAAGCATTTGAAGATCTCCAATTGTATTAGAAATCGTCCTGTACGCTTCGTCGCTATTAAAAGTATAATAAGTTTACGTATCTTGTTTGAAGCATTGTATAATATTCGGTGTACAAATAGCATACAACATACGACCAAGAATACTACCCTGTGGGACGCTAGATGCAATAGGAAGTAGGAAAAGCAACGAACCATTATATGGGAAGCTACCTGAGCCCCATTGAGCAAGGATTAATCGTTGAATGATAAGAAATTAGCACGACATGCTTCAAATTAGTAAGCAAAAGAGCATAGGATAGATTTCCTAGATATTGAATTTATATATATAATTTATATATATATATAATTTATTTATTTATTTGAAATTCATGCACAGATATATATACATGAATTTCAAATGCAACATTCTTTCATAACGTTAAAGTTTAAACGTACACTACTATTTACAGCTAATATATATGAATATAATAATTCATCGGATATCCACCTATTGTTTTCATTAATACGAACACGTGAAATTGCATACCATACCCCATTCAGTATGTACCATTGTTAGCTATACTACTAATTGGGCAAGCCCGTAGTATTAGCTATTTGCGAATACCTTTGACTACGGTACAGAGTTCCCGTATCATGGGATAACACATGTAGGCGTACAAAATCATTTCGTAATGAAACGCGCAAAACCCTAGGATAGACGAGAATGATTACCTTAATCTCGCCGACCTATTATATTGGATATTACGACCTGATATTTAGTAATCTTTATTAGCCGCCTTGATGAATGATTTTAATATGAGGCGCTGGAGCGGAGCCCGCGCGTTGTTTTATAGAATTTGTTAGAGATTGCATGCTGTACCGGTATAAAATTATGACATGCTTCGGTATTAATTATATAGCTTGCCTCTTCGTTAAAGTTGCCGTACTAATAAACCAGAACACACTAATTACTGTTAGAGTAAAATTAATGCAAGCATTCGAAGGATTTTCAAAGTTAAATTTATTCTCGAAACACCTCACCTGCATTTTTCTCTTGAAATATAAATCACTTGTACAGCTGCATGTTTGGGTTTATGTACTGAATGGGTTGTAATAAATTATAGCTTCTTTTTTAACGTAAATAAATTAAAAATCTCCGTTGAGTTAGAAATAAGTTACCATACATATTTTGAAGTAACCAATTAAGCTTTCTTGGTGAAATATCACATCAAAAGACGATTGCAAGGACTGTGTGGATGTACAATTCACAGGTAAGGAAGGCGATTGTAGGATTAGGTACGTAGATGATATTTTCGCGGTGTTTGATACCAACAAAGGAAACATACAAGATTTTCTAGCAGAACTGAACTCAAAATTTACCACGATCAAGTTTATTATTGAAGAAGAAGTGAACAATCGCCTTCCGTTTCTAGATACTCTAGTCATACGCAACAGCTATAAATTAGAAATAGACATCTACAGAAAAGAAACTAATTCCAACAGATTCATCACGTTTGATTCGCACCATTGCGAACAACAAAAAATGTCCGCGATTAGTTTTCTGGTCAATAGACTCGTCAGATTTCCGCTATATAAGAGCAGGTACGATAAAGAATTAAAGTATATCAAAGATGTAGCGAGGTACAATGGTTTCTCTTCTATGGATGTCGACCGTATTTTAAGGAAGGTCAAATACAAATAACACACCAGAAATTCCACGACTTTGACATCAACAAACACCGGTAATAAGAAAGTTATAACTCTTCCTTTTCACCCAACAGTAAAAGGGTTAAGTAAAATTTTCCGATAACTAGATATGAACGTGTCTTTTGTGTCAAAAACTACTTAAAGAATCTCTTAGGGAATCCCAAAGATAAACTGGAGATGATAAAAGGTCTGGAATATACCAAATCGCATGCAATGATTGTAAGAAAGTTTATATTGGACAAACAAAAAGGAGTATCGAAACGAGGTTCAAAGAACATATTAGACACTATCGTTTCGACAAACTTGAACTATCAAGCATTGCAGAGCATATGGTAAAATCCGAACATAAGATTGATTTAAAAATCTGACACTACTTAAAAACGTGAACTCGTATAGAGAATTAGACGCGTACGAAACGATATGTATGAAAAAGAACGGAAACTTATTGAACAGAGAACCACCCCCAATTGCACACTCGAGTTTGATGGATTTATTACCATAGGCCCTGTTAAAGATGAGGTTCGCTTTCGGTCCATCCTTTCCCGAAAAAGGCATTAGACCACCGAGTAGATTGTAAATAGTCATATGTTTTAGAAATTTTAGAGCGTGCGTAGAAAATAATTTGCATGTGTGATACAGTTTTTACTTTCAGTCGGTAACACGGTTGAGAATGAGAGCCCACGTGCTCTCGAAACGCTGCGTTCCGCATAATTAATTAATTTGTGTGAGTGGAGTTCACTGCTATACCTGTGAAATATCACATCGTTTAGTTTCGCTTAGCAAAGTAACTGTCTCCTTTTTTTTAATAATTAGGTATTTAAATCATTTGTTTTATTTCCTTAATAATAATTTGAATTTATAAATTAGAGCTGGTCACTATGCAGTACTATAAAATCTTGCTGAAATTTTGAATATCAACATAATTGCTGCAGCACATTTTAATATGAATGAATAAATAAGTTTCGTCATCAGTAATTTGAGCACTCCTTTGAACAATTTGGTACGACCTTGATTTTGAATTGTTAAATTGAAGGGGTCCAACCACTGCAGAACCTACATACGTACCTTCAAATGTTTGTGTAAAATCGTGAGTATTATTTCCACGCCCATGCCCAAAGATTTAATCTTACGGATGTGGCGTGTCGTAAATTGTTCGCAAGCAAAAATATTAGATTGCTACCGGCATAAACTAGATACCGTAACCTCTTGATATGTCATCAATTCAATACCTATTTTAAGGAGAAACGTTCAGAAACTTTGAAAATAACAAAAGTAGCGTGACTCTTAGCACAATAACTCACAAACTAATGAATAGAATATCATGAAATTTTAACAGCTGTCTTTTGAAGGTTAGTACTAACCGAGAGAAAGGTGAATGCAATAAAACCAGTGTCATCTATCAAACTGTGTCACTTTTCAGCCCATGTGTTAAATGCATATCTTTCACCACTCCAACACAGATTTATTTGTGCGTGATCCACTTTGGCGAATTTAACTCGCTCAATACATCGATGAGTATCTCGATGACCGTGGTCAGATGGATCTGATCTACACTGATACTTCACACGCATACTATTCTAATTGATAAACTCTATAACTTTGACTTTTCTCCATGTCTATTGTAACTATATTGGTTCATTATAGTTTAGCGTTGTTGTTGTTGGGTTTAGATACTTTTCCCTTATGTCTGCAATGTAGTTATTCTTTTCCCCTGCTATCTCCTTCGGATTTGACGTTGTTTCTCCGTTGTCTTTTTGTATCTTTTCTATTTTATATTGCCTTTTCCCTATTGCGTTGATTTCTGCTTTTGACCATTTCCATATTTGTGCTAGTTTATTTTTGTGCTTGCAGAATTGGTTTTGCTAGTATCGAGCGTTTGAACTGTGGAGGAAAGTGGGCTTTTTACTTACGGAGTGGGCTCTTTTATTTAAATTTTGGTTTGTTTTTAATTCGAACATAAATAATATTAAATAATTGAAATAGGCAAGTGATAGGCAAATTGAAGATTCTACAAATATTTTGACAAATAAAATGTATATGCTGTAATGATATGAAATATTGTCTATTAATTATCAATCAATTTGTCTAAATTTTACTAGTTTACCTATTCCAGATATTTTCTCGTCACTGTTTGGTGCACGTCGTTATTTTTTTTATTATGGTTGATGTTAAAAGTTGGAGGCAACGTACCGTTTGTACTTCCTCTTTATGAATTTTAAGCACAGATATTCAATATATACAGGATTCTTTTGACAGTTTTACAAATATCTGCTTTGAGTATTTTTTAACATAATAACTTATTATTCACAATTTTTTTATTTTTTTGTTTAAAAAAAGTCTCTTCAATAATACTTACAGAGGAGACCTAAACTTTACTATCGTTTATTATGTATATCGCTTTTCGTATTTTTTATATAATTAAATATTTCAAAATTTCATTCTAAAAAAACGTTTAATATACTGAACTAGCACATTTCAATCACGTTGTATAAATATTCACTATTACGAAATTATATTTATAATCTTGAAAATTTCTCGTACGACGAAAGGATGGCATGACTGGCAGTATTTTCCTTTATGATCCCAGTCGTATCAAGTATGCGTGTACTGTGTGGCCTACCATGTAGGCAAACAAATGTGTTGCTGTGGATTTAGAAAAACATCGTGCCAAAGTCACAGATGTTGTCATCGTCTCTCCTGAGAATAATTAGTTATTTTCTCATATAACTCTACAATTTTACAAAGGTCTCCGTTTATATCCATCCATAAAGCGTATCAGCTGATACTGCAAATAAAATCTGGAAGTTCCGGACACATAATTTAGAAGCCGAAGGCCAGTCCACCTTAAAGGCTAGAAATCACGTGCGAGTGAGTACGATTTCAAAGATTAAAGACGTCGAATCTTCTTAAGTTCTTCAAAATTATTTGTATCTACTGCTCTCATTTTGTTTCGCATACTAATTAGAATATTTAAAGATTAGCTAGAGAGGGATTGCATTAGGTTTTCTGTAAAAAACACACATTGTGCATATTTGGTTATTTTAATTAGAAAACATTATTATTTAATTTAAAAACAAATAGATCGAAATTTTAAATCAAAGAACCCATTTAAAAAAATTAAAGAGCCTGAGATTTTCCACCACAATATAACATATATCGCGTTTTAAGAGAATTTATGTTTTAATATTTATCTAAAACAATACCTGTCTAGCTAAATTTGTAAATTGAAAATGATCGGTGAATTTTGATAATCTATTACAATTTTAAATCTTTAATTTTGAAATCGTACTGAAATTCGCACGTACTGCATTGTATGGTAACTCCAAATTATCAAGAAAATATTAGCTAGGACACTTTTTACTCCAAAGCTCGTACTTATTTGGTTCGTACTTATCTAGAACTGAATAAGACATAATATTCATAGGCTTTGCCCTTAAAAGGGAATAGTGTATTTAACGAAGTTTGATATACGCTAATGAAATAAATTAACCTCTTCAATTTAAGGATAGTTTATGTATATTTAACTTTAACGAAACGTATACGCTGTTAACAACCTCCAATACCCATGTTCGAGTAACAAAACGCGAATATTGTAGAGCTGCTTTCGACTTCTACCTAATTACGATAACAAGATTAAGCTACTTGCATTTTAGCGCATCAGTTATTTGAATCTCGTTCTGATCCGTTTCGGAGTAGCGAGATCGGTATTTGGAACGTGATCTATACTTTTGCTCATTAATATTAACGACTTGCATACAAGTACTTCCGACTCGACAACGGTCGTGGCTGCATTTTGGCTCTCAAGTTTCTATGCCGCGCATCTTTTGCGATTTATCCATTATGAAGAAGACTAACCCAATTATATTATCTCGTATTAAAGTGTATAAGCGTCCGTGTATAAGCTTTGAATAGAACCGACTCGTACAAATTTCGGTTACACAATTTGTTTGCATAATAACTAATCTTACGTATTACAATTTTTTGCTGTAAAACATAGGGCAAGATTCATAATTATCGTTACCAGTAGAATAAAAAAAAAAAATTGAATATATCGTGGAATCTCATCGACCTGCATATCCTTGACGTGTATCACAGTAAACCATACAAATTAATCATTTATCCGGAATGCGGCGTTTTCACAGGACGCGGACTCTCATTGAGTTACTGAGTGTCCGTAACTTGGTTAACAATGGGAGTGTACATGCTTTTAAAACGCTGAATATACGGGGTACGCGCCATAAATTCTCGGCCTGACAAGCTTATACAGGTTCAAGCGTGTTCAAATTCCGCCATGGTATGCAAGCACATACGCAAGGTCTACGCTATAAATATGACTAACGCATGAAGATGTCTGAAGTTTGAAAATTGTGTACCGCGCGGTCACCAAATTTTTAACAAAAGCAATTGTTGTAAATAATCATTATCAAACAAACAATGTTTTACGTTTCACCCTATATAAACAATTTATGAAAGAGAATTGTTATTATATTATAGCATACCTCACGAAAAACCAACACATTTATGAATAATCTAATCTTTACAACAAACTTTTTTACAATGATCGAAGAAGTAAAACTAGAATATTTTACAAAAAATTTTCCAATATATTTGTCACAATGTTATTATAACATGTTTCGCTATCACTCTAGCTTCATCAGATATTGACACTTTTTACACGTGGCTGTATTGTACTGCATACATTAACTGTGTATACGATATTTATGCTTCTAGAGGAGCAAAAGAAAGAAACAGAACTGAAGGTCTTTAAATTGAAATTCTACCCACTTACTCTCGAGCAGTTAATGAAATGAGATGTATGTTATTGTAATCTAATATTGCTATTGTATTGTACCATAAACAATCTTTCTACTTTCGTTTTATTTACTCTGTTTTAAACTTTAACATTTTTGACACATAAAAATACTGCAAAAACGACTAAGAGTTTATGTGGAGCAAATACTAAAAGCAGGTAGCTTTCAGACCAGAGAAACAAACGTACGACAATATCTATATAATGAAGAACTTAATAGACTGAAAAATTGTAGAGGGAGAAGAAATGTTTCTAGTGTTCCTCAATCTAAAAGTAATCTTTGATACGATAGATACAAGAGAGATACGGGTAAGCTTAAAGGAAAAGGAAATCCCTAAAACCTTGCTATATGCCATCAGAAGTACATACGAAACAGTAAGATTCAGGACATAAATCGCAGGGAAAAAATCAGAAGAATTCCAAATGGAAAAAGTAATAAAACAAATGACGATTGCAAGGACTGTGTGGATGTACAATTCACAGGTATAGCAGTAAACTCCACTCACACAAATTTATTAATTATGCGAAATTAGTTGGTAACACGGTTGACAATGAGAGCCCACGTGCTCTCGAAACGCTGCGTTCCGCATAATCAATAAATTTGTGTGAGTGGAGTTTACCGCTATACCTGTGAATAATAAAACAAGGTGACAGTCTAAGTCCACTCTTGTTCGTACTAGTGATGGACGAAGTAGTCAAGCGAATAAAAGCACAAACCCAACAACTCAGCAGAATAGTAGGGTATACAAATCTAGAACCTGTAAGAGTGCAGATGATGTGGTCCGGATTGCAATCTCTAAAAATAAAATGCAAAAGCTAACGAGCTTTTTGACTTTTTGACTTTTCTCTTGCTACTTGATTTCACTTACCTTAACATTTTAAACTTTCCATTTTTAATTGAACCTAACCTTCTAACATATAAAAACTTTCGTATTGACTTGCCTCCTTTTTGGCATCTTAATTTATTGTGTACTTCCCTGTTACAATTTTACCTTACTTTTTTATATTTTAAAAGTTTGTTTTGCTGCCATTATGCTTCTGATGTTTTTTTTTGCATCTGTTTTAATTCCGTACTTCTTTTCTGGAGCGGTAAGCGTGCGAGTTTTCGAATTTTCTATTTTAATTTTTGATTGTCGGTTTCACTTGCTATTCCAGTCTTGGCCTGATGATGTGCACATGTGCACGAAACCGGTGGCCATTGATTGATTAAATTGTTTCAGATATCGTGCAATTTATCCCGTTTTCTTTTCTTTTTTTCCTATATTTTGATACGCACTCATATCGAGTCAACACCGTTTCTTTTAAAATAAAGGAATATGCAAAATGGAAGGTCTAATTTTATTAGACTTAAATCCAAAATATTTTGCGAAAACTCCCTCACAATCGCGAAAAAAAGTTATCCTATGCAAGGCGCCTATCAAATTTCATTCAAATCTGTGAAAGCAAGCAATGGATAAAAGACTCTGATCTTCAACGCCTGCCTTAAACGTCCTTTCAGGATTAAGAATTGTGAACGATTTTTTTGTATACCCTTATGAGGTGTTGTGAAATTTCATTCAAATCGGGGAATGCGGTTGAAAATGTATCTTTTCCAGTCATAGACCACGTCCACAAAATGACGGAAAACAAAGAGAATTTACGCAATAAAAGAAACATTTTAGTAAAATGAAAGTTTTTAGGATACCTAAGAGATTTAATTGCTTCTAAATTTAAATTCTATAAGTTGCTTTTCATCGACGGCACGCCCCACTATTCCCTTCTTTTTATTACCCATACGCACCAAACAGTTGCTAAAAGGAAGCGAAAACACCCCGAAATTAATTAAAACGAACGGCAGCTTTAACTTTTTACCTTTGTAATTCCGCCGAAATCAATTCAGCAATAAAATTCGTTTCCCATTTTTAAACTTCGACGTTGCAGCGCAAATTAAAAACAAAACACAGTTTGAAAACCGTCGATACATGCAAATTTAATTTGGCGGTGATCAACGTCGTCCGTTGGGGCAATCCATCTCATTGGCTTTGAAAGAGGTGTGCACGAAATCGTATAAATTCATTCGCGAAAGATTTATTTCCGATTCGGACTGGAAAAAAGTTAACGGATGCTGTGCTTACATCTTGCTGCGCCCATTATTGGATTTTGATTTATACACTTTGCTCTTCTGATATCTTTAGAATACAAATCCTTAGATGTATGGCCAATTATTTAGAGTTTCTATGAAATAGTATGTATTTATTGATTGCGAGATGAATAACATTCAGGACACCGTCGAACTGCGCAAATACTGGAAAATGTACGCAGAGTAATAGATGCTCTCCAGCATAGTGTTAAGCAGTCGACTTCACTTTGTTGTATTCTTGTCAACAACTATTAGTATTATTATTGAGGTGTATGGAGAAATTCACAAAACAGGTAATTTCGTTGCAAGCAGAGGTTAGCTAGTTTAAAAGTGTATAACTGAGTCGAGTTCTCTCAATCGAAAGTTTCTGATGATCATCGAAGGGACCACCCTGTTCAGATTGCGACAGATACAACACTTCGACGTGTGGAAGAGATGATTCGAGCTGACAGGAGGGTAATAATAGACAGCGTTGCAACTGTAATAGGGTGTTCTCATAGTTTAGCTTACGAACTGGTGCATGATCGTTGGAATTTTCGAAAAGTTTGGTCACTGTGGATATACGTAAACAACTGAGCGAGGAACACAGAAGGATTTCAATGGGCTTATCCTTGCTTGGGAGGACATGCTTAACAGGATTGTTACTACCAACTCGAACCAAAGCGAGCATCAATGCAATTGTAGCATCCTTCTTCATCGTCAACAAAGAAATTCGACGTTGTCCCTCGGCTGGTAAGGTTATGCTTTCGGTGTTCTGGGATTCTCAAGGAGTGCTCTTAGTCCACTTCCAGAATAGAAATAAGAACGCGACTGCTGTATCATACTGTAGAGTTTTGTTGTTAGGGATGCAATTGGCGAAAACATCCAGGAGGAATATTACTGCATCACTGGACCCAGGCGAGAATTGCTGAATTAGGATGGGAACTTCTTGAACATCCGGCGTCCGGTCGCTGCCTAACTCCAAGTGGTCCACTCAAAAACATTTCGAGAGTGATAACGATTTAACAAGAGGTACCCACGTGGTTCGGATGGCAACCCAAACACATTTATCCAACAGGCATTGAGGCGTTGATAGAGCGATGGGATGTATTAATGTAGATGAAGACTTTGTTGAAAAATAAAGCTTGTTCTTGGTTAACTATTTCTCTAATTATTTTTTTAATAACTTTCTGTGACTTTCCCTCGATTGTATTAGCTTTTGTTCCAGAAGAGTTGTTCCTCTTTCATTTTACCAACACGTTCGCCTCCCCCCTCCTCTAGTTTTCTCTTTTATGCTTATAGTAGTCCACCGGTTAAATGTAATATATAATCGACAGAAGAAACCTCCTGATAATCTATAATGGTCATAAATGCTTCCTCCTCTTTCAGTCTAAATCGGTAAGGTTAGGATAACGCTGCAGATTGGGTTGCTAATTACTTTCGTAGTAAATTATGACACCTTCAAATCCATATACTTCAAATTTTTAAGCGCAACGCTTCGTATCACAACTATATTGTGCCAAAATTACTGGTATTTCTTTACCAATTTCCGTTTTTGTAAAGATCAATTTGCACTCCAAGTTGCATACGTATATTATTTCCAGTTGCCTATCCCATCGTCTTTAGCTATAAATCGTACGGTTTGATATTTTCCGCAATCACTGCAGGATCTGAATCAGTTCCGTCCAGACATAACGAGAATATCAATGTAGCTAACGACCTGCTGCAGGCTAATGGTTTCCTGCTGTTTACATTCACGTCAATTTATCCATACGAAGTAACAGTAATCCCTTTAGATCGATAAAAACCAGGACGTATGATGTAAGAATTAATTGACGGAAAAGCTACGAACGTCCTCTAGCCGAGAAAATAGTTTAATATATCTTGCAACTTTTATTTCTGTTACTTAGTTCATTGCATACCATTCTATTAAATCTATTCTACAATTATATACAGTGTCAGTACAATTACGAGGGCAATCCCAGAAAAAAGGCCTCCTATATTTTTAGATATACAAAGAACCGTTTATTTTCTATAATTGCTAGATCACTTTAAAGATTGAAGAATGCTTTATTTTTCAACATAATCGCCATTTCGGTCGATGCATTTTTGTAGACGCTGTGCTAGTTTTACAATCCCCATGTCATACCAGCTTGCCGCCATGCCCTTCGGGAAGCGTTGAACCTCATCTTTCACCTCATCATCGGAGCAGAATCGCCGTCCAGACAAATGTTCCTTCAACTTAGGGAACAGGTGGAAATCGCTGGGTACCAAGTCCGGACTGTAGGGTGGGTGTGTGGTGACGTTCCAACCAAAATTTTGCAGGAGATCGACGGTTTGACGGGCGACGTGAGGACGGGCGTTGTCATGGAGAATGCTTACACCCTTGCTCAACATCCCTCTTCTCCGGTTTTGAATTGCCCTTTTGAGTTTCTTCAGTATTTCACAGTACCTGTCAGCGTTGACTGTTGTCCTAGCAGGCAGAAAGTCGATCAATAGTACCCCCTTTCTGTCCCAAAACACAGTTGCCATGACTTTACCGGCAGATTGTGCTTGCTTAAATTTTCGTGGCTTGGGCGAAGAGGATGCCGCCACTCGCGTGACTGTTGTTTTGTCTCAGGTGTAAAGTGGAATGCCCTGGTTTCGTCAGCCGTGACAATCGAGTCCATAGCGGCGAAGAAATTCGCGGGAAAAATCAACCCATTGCCGTTTGTGGTCTTCTGTCAGCATACGCGACACCCATCTTGCAACACCTTCCGATATTGCAACTTTCCGTTAATCCTTATTCCTGTGGATGGTGCTTCTGGAAACCTCATGAAACAAAATGCAGAGAGCATCCAGAGTGATCCTCCGATCTTTACGCATGAGTTCCTCAACTTTCGCGATTGTCTCGTCGGCAATTGACGGCCTCCCATTCCTTTCTTCGTCATGAATTTCAGTGACCCGCTGTAAACTCTACACCACTTGTGAACGTTTTTGACATCCATGCACGACTGTCCATACACTTCCGTCAATAGGCGGTGAATTTCAACCGGTGTAACTCCTTTTGCGTTCAAAAATCGAATGACTGCGCGCACTTCGCACTTGGCGGTAACGTTTATCGGGAGCTCCATTTCGAATGGCTACCAAGCCAAGACTGAGCATGCGAGCGCAGCGCCAGCGTGCTTATGTTGGAGCGGAGAAGGCACCACTCACAACAGTGCTGCCAACAACCGTATTAAAACTTTCTCCATGTCCCCAAAAAATAGAAGACCTTTTTTTGGGATTGCCCTCGTAACTAGAACAAAAGAAATTCGCTTTCGGAAAGAACAATATTTCATCGCCTAACAGTTAAGAAAATATCCAATTATTAGGTAAACCAAGCAAGGGGAAAGTTGCACGAAAGTAAGTGAAAAATCATTAATTAGATTGGGGTTAGATGTATACAAACAAAATAATAAAGGAATAAAAATTTATGTCTAGACTCTCTAACATAAAGAACTAGAAAGAAGAAAAAACAACGCAATTATAAATAATGAGTCCGCAGTTATTGTTGGTTCAAATGATAATTGGTAGATATGGATGGAAATTATACGTATTGAAAACTTAATGGCAATGTCTGACCCAGCGCACGAGGCATTCAAATATGTCTGTCTAGACGCATTACGAGAAAGAAGCAAGTCAATTTGTGTCAATAATTTAGAGCATTATTAAGTTACACAATAAATTGAAGACAGTTTGGTTTCGACGAAGATCTAAGGAGCCCACACTAACTTCCAACATGTTACTGATATACGAGGACGAATCAAATATGAATCGGACTTTTCTTTTTAACGCCTTCTAGATGTAAGTGAAGAGTAAATCGGTTCGGTTGGGCTGTTAGTAGCATCACGTCTGTTGAGCAACATACAATTTAAATGTTTAGTTCGGAAGGGCGTACAACCTGTCGAAATTTTGCTTCGACTAACACACAGCTTGTTGAAATAATGCTTTTAAGGACCCAAATCTACGATTGGCACATAAAATTTTCTGATGGCTGAGAGTCAACGGAAAACGAGACCGCCAGTAAGGCGAATATTCATACTTCGCACATCGGAATATCATATGGGAGTGCCCAATCAATCATTTCGAAAAATGTCGACAAGATGGGTTCTTCGACTTTTAACCGAAAATCAGAAAGCAAACCGTCTTTCCGTATGTGAAAGAGTTTCGGCGCGATATCGTACAGAGGAGGATGATTTGGTCAACCACATTGTCACCTGGTCACCTGGTATGCGACATGGGTGCACCAGTACAACCCGCAGTCGAAATAGCCAAGCGTAGAATGGCGAAAACCTGGAGGAGGGACACAGCGGAAAGCCTGCTGCAAATGGTCTCGTGACGGTTCTTTGGGATTGTAGAGCCATACTGCTCATTGATTATTTCTTTGGTATAAAGTAAAATCCACCATAACTTCTTTATTATTCATTTTAAACCAATAGTGTACTTTTAAATCATAACTTAATATAACACATGGGCTAAAAAGTCCCGGGCCTAACAAAGAAAACACGGTTATTTTAGTTCAAAATTAGCTTTATTCATCAACGTAATCTCCATCAAGAGCAACGTAATCATTCCAGCGCCGCTCTAACATTTCAACACCACTTTTGTAGAACGATTTATCTTTTGCCTCAAAATAGGCCTCAGTTTCAGCGATAACCTCTTCATTCGTGCGAAATTTCTTACCGCCGAGCATTTTTTTGAGGTCTGCGAACAGCCAGTAGTCGCTGGGAGCCAAATCTGCCGAATACGGTGAATGTGGGAGCAATTCGAAGTTCAATTCATGTAGTTTTGCCATTGTCTTGATTGACTTGTGACACGGTGCGTTGTCGTGATGAAACAACATTTTTTTCTTTGCCATATGCGGTCGTTTCTTTGCAATTTCGGCCTTCAAACGCTCCAATAACGCTATATAATATTCACTGTTGATGGTATTTTCTTTCTCAAGATAGTCGATGAATATTGTTGTTGATGGTACTTCCGGAAACCTCAGGAACCAAAATGCGGAGAGCATCCAGAGTGATCCTCCGATCTTTACGCATGAGTTCCTCAACTTTCGCGATTGTCTCGTCGGCAATTGACGGCCTCCCGTTCCTTTCTTCGTCATGAATTTCAGTACGACCGGCTGTAAACTCTCTACACCACTTGCGAACGTTTTTGACATCCATGCGCGACTATCCATACACTTCCGTCAATAGGCGGTGAATTTCAACCGGTTTAACTCCTTTTGCGTTCAAAAATCGAATAACTGCGCCCGCTTCGCACTTGGCGGTAACTAAATATTGAGAAATAAACCAGTAAGTTTCCTTTATTAATTAGAGACTGATAACATATACACAGGGAAAGTAAAAGACTCAAAAATATTCTCTAAGAGAGTACCGCCTCTAAATGTAAACAGGAAATAATAATTACATATCTTAGCGGTACGTTCTAGCTACGCTACGTTGCAGATATAATACCGAACCCCACATTCGGTTCCTTGAATTTAATATTCCAGTAGCAAATGAATTTGCAAACGTAATCATCGTTCACAATTGAATCAAAGGTCTGATTATGTTTTCGGATGTACGATTATTACATTCACATTCGGTTAGGGTATAATGTAATTTCATTTGGATAAAATTAATTTTGGAGCTGGCTGTTACACAGACTCGTGTCAGGTAAGAGGGAAGACTACACGTATCGGATTATATATTTCAAGCTAATGTTGGAAACATGTTAATCACAGAATTAATATTTCACGTTCTTTATAATTTTTTTGTTAGTTGTGTGGCGAAATAAAATGTCTCAGTTTGCATTTGCGTACTATATTCATCTAGACTAAGAGTGCAATAATTATAATTAGGTCTAATACATTTTAGATTATGTTGGTCTGATACTTTAAAGCAATTTGTATTTTTAATTTTCATTGTAGTTGCGAAAATGTATATCCATTTTTCATCTATGTTCTTAAACTCTAAGAATATGAATTTGATTGCAGTTTTTTGAAAAAGAAAAAGACAAAATTCTGAACAGACTCAGCCCAAATTATAACCTACAAATTTGTCAAATCAATTTTATGCGGTAGACTTAAATTTGAAGACAATTAATAATTATTCGGGTTTCAGGAGCACGTGGACTCCTATTGTCTATTGCGTTACTGTCAGTAACACGAAGTTTACTGCAATAATTGTGAAAAGAGACACAGTTACAAAGAATTATTAAGGAACATGAATGAATATTTTGTCAATAAAAATATACATAACACATGGGCTGAAAAGTCCCGGGCCTAACACATAGATGACGCTAGTTTTATTGCAATCACCTTTCTCTCAGTTAGTACTAACCTTCAAAAGAAAGCTGTTAAAATTTCATGATATTCTATTCATTAGTTTGTGAGTTATTGTGCTAAGAGTCAAGCTACTTCTGTTATTTTCAAAACAATGGATCAAAAACAATTTCGTGGTTTAATTTTACACTGCTTCTTGATGCGAAAAAATACCGTTCAAGCGAAGCAATGGCTTGAAAAGTGTTATGGGGACTCCGCTCCATCAGAAACAACAATAAAACGTTGGTTTGCTGACTTCAAACGTGGTCGTAGAGACACCGATGATGCAGAACGCAGTGGACGTCCAAATGAGGCGGTAACACCAGAAAACATCAAAAAAATCCACAAAATCGTTTTGAATAATCGAAGAGTGAAGTTGCGTGAGTTAGCTGACATCGTAAAGATATCAAAAGAACGTATCGGCTTTATACTGCATGAGCATTTGACTATGAGAAAGCTCTGTTCAAAGTGGGTGCCGCGTTTGCTCACTATTGACCAAAAACAAGAACGTGTTGATGATTCTGAGCAGCGTTTGGCCATGTTTAAACGTAACAAACCGGAATTTTTGCGTCGATATGCGACAATGGATGGAACATGGATCCATCACTTCACTCCGGAATCAAAACGATCGTCATCTGAGTGGATAGCAACTGGTGAACCTCGTCCAAAGCGCCCGAAAGCACAACAATCGGCTGGAAAAGTTATGGCCTCGGTATTTTGGGATGTGCGTGATGTAATATTCATCGACTATCTTGAGAAAGGAAATACCATCAACAGCGAATATTATATAGCGTTATTGGAGCGCTTGAAGGTCGAAATTGCAAAGAAACGACCGCATATGGTAAAGAAAAAAAATTTGTTTCATCAAGACAACGCACCGCGTCACAAGTCAGTCAAAACAATGGCAAAACTACATGAATTGAACTTTGAATTGCTCCCACATCCACCGTATTCCCAGCGACTACTGGCTATTCGCAGACCTCAAAAAAATGCTCGCCGGTAAGAAATTTCGCACGAATGAAGAGATTATCGCTGAAACTGAGCCCTATTTTGAGGCAAAAGATAAATCGTTCTACAAAAGTGGTATTGAAATGTTAGAGCGGCGCTCGAATGATTACGTTGCTGTTGATGGAGATTACGTTGATGAATAAAGCTAATTTTGAACCAAAAAGACCGTGTTTTCTTTGTTAGGCCCGGGACTTTGCAGCCCATGTGTTATTCCAAAATTATATTGCTCCTCTCTTTAGAAAATATTAAACACAACTACGCGAATAAAATAATCATATAATTATTAAACTTTATTCAATAATGTATTTTCTACTTTGTTCAATGACCTTTTGTCATTTTTCCGGCAGTTCGTCGTCACACGTTAATAGAGCCTCTGGTCTATATCAGCAAAAAAACTAAGCTAGGTGTTATCATTGAAGGTTAGAGGTCAGGACTATCGAGCGTCAATCGTTTTTGGCAAGTGACCTATGACGTACATGGCCTAGCGTTGTCGTGGTGCAATACAACACTTTTACGATTCACCAATTTCGGTCTTTTTGTCTGAATTGCTTGAATGCATCGGGATTAATCGTTTGGTTTCTAAGAAGCACCTCAAAATAAACACTACCTCTGTAATTCCACCAAACTGACAGCATAATCTCCTTTTAATGCATTCTTTAGGCCATAACCGGTTTGGTTCGATGTTATGATAAAATATCCATTTTTCTATCGGCAGTTATTATCAGTTTTAAAATAGGTTCGATTACATTTCATTTGAGATTTAGATCACGGAAGTTAAATGTCAATTGGGTCAATTAAATTCCCTTTAACTCACGAGGAATCTAAATATCGAGTTTCCTAATGAATTCGACGTTTCATGGCTTTGATTTAATCATCATCTTACAAGATCGTGCTTCATGTTTGAGGGAGTAATCACCTGAACGAAATTCATCAAACCAATTCCGGGACTGTCTTTCTTTTAGAGCTTGATAACCGTACATATCCCTTAACTTCTTAGCAGTTTGTGTTTCCGAAATAATGAAATAAAATATGATGAAAACGAACGTTTTGTTTCTCCATGTTAAAATTTAACCAACACAAATAAATCTCACAAAAAAAAACACACTTAATTTGATTTTAGAAAAGTGAAAGTGATAAATACCAAAACTATATAGTTGTAACATTACACAGAAACCATTCAAAAGAAACGCTACCTCCATCTACATTTAAAATCGTCAATTAATTTGTTACCAACCTTACCGAAATCGTGGATGCCTTTTCCAGTGTCTTTGTGAGTGTGTATAAACCTAGTGTTCATAATGTATCTTTTAACTCTTTTCTCAATTATAATAATTTTTGTGTTCATGCCTTCTCTGAATTGGATGTGGAGAACAGTATCAGGAGACTTAAATCTAATATGACAACTGGAGATGATGGAATACCGAGCTTCTTTGTACGTGATTGTGCTCCTGTTCTGTCCTATCCACTGTCAACTATATTCCACCTAGCGATAAGCACGTCAACTTTTCCAAAGGTTTGGAAAATTAGCAGAATTACCCCCGTATTTAAGAAAGGAAACCGATCTAACATTGCTGATTATAGGCCTATAGGTATACTGCCCAATTTCGCTAAGGTATTTGAACATTTGCTTTACAAAGAAATATCTACCTGCATAACTCCTTTCATATCTGAGCATCAGCACGGTTTTGTTGCAGGTAGGTCGACGATCACTAATTTAGCATGCATTGGCCAATATCTTAGTGAAGCGCTTGATAAGCGAAAGCAGGTGGATGTTATATCCGTAGATTTTTCTAAAGCTTTCTACTGCATTAACCACGAGATGCTACTACAAAAAATGGATAAATTTGGTTTTGGTCTGGGTTTCCTGACGTTGATTGAGTCTTACCTTACTGGAAGGGAGTGTTATGTCTGCTACAATGGTTATTCCTCTACGCCGTTTTCTCCAACATCAGGTGTTCCTCAAGGTTCAAATCTTGGACCACTTCTCTTCAATTTTTATATAAATGATTTACTATCTCTGTTTACGTGTCACGTCTTAGCATACGCAGATGACGTAGAGATATTTAATACTGTTGGTAGCATTTTCGATTGTAAACATTTACAAGACAATCTTCTTCGCATTAATACTTGGAGCAAGGTCAATTATCTCCCTCTGAACATCAACAAGTGTACTGTGGTTTCCTACAATAACACTCACACTACTTTACACTATAACTACCAGATTAATGATGCAGCCATACCACGCAATATCAAAACTTTGGATCTTGGTGTTTTGTTTGATAATAGACTGTCATTTAAGGAACATATTTCATCCATGTGTTCATCTGCTTCCAAAACTCTCGGTTTTGTCATACGTTCTTGCAGGCATTTCTCAGACTTAAGTGTAATGAAACGTTTATATTATGCCTACGTTCGTTCTAAGCTTGAATACGCCTCCATTGTTTGGTATCCCCGTTATTTACACCAAGAGCTTATGATCGAACGCGTTCAAAAGAAATTTCTAAAGTATCTCTCCTTTCAAATGGACAACGTGTATCCTGCAAGAGGTATCGAGTATTATAGCTTACTTGTTGAGTATGGTTTTCTATCTCTTGCTGACCGCCGCGAGCGTAACAGTGTGGAGTTTCTTTGCAGGATCCTGAAAAATACTATCGACTCGTCAGTCCTTCTAGCGCAAATAAACTTTACCGTACCTACTCATCATACTCGCTACTATAATATATTTCAAGTACCTAGAGCTAATACCAACATTTTGCTTAAGGCACCTCTCAGTCACATGGTAAGGAACGCAAACAAACGGGATCTGGAGCCATTTTTGTGAGTATTTCTTTTTTTTTGTTTCATTATTATATACATTTTCAACATGTTATTATTGTAGGCAACACGATTTGAGTTATTTTATTTTAAATAAGAATTGTATTGTAATTTGTCCTGTAATTGGCCCTTGGGCTGTTGGGCAATAAAGGATTATTATTATTATTATTACAGATACAAAGAAATAACAGCTAACCATGTATGCTAATGTTTAAGGAGCATACCGCCGTTAAATTATTTGTTAAATACGGATTGCATGTGAGTATATATCAGCTAGTGGAAACTCCATTGTTCTAAATGCTGAAGTTGAACTATAATCCCGCAGTATATTACAAGAAACTGACAACTTTCATCGCGCCTTAGTAAATCTCAGCTGAAACTAGGTTAAATAAAACAAAAACTTCCTGTACCAGATGAATGATGGACAAAAATAAATTTACCACTAACTGTTACATGCGAAATATCTATAAATTTTAACTTTGAACCTACGTTGCACTTTATTAGCGTAAAGAACTGTAATCGTGAAATGCCCATACGTTAAGATACAAGGACAGACTATATATCGGCGTATATAAGAGGATAATAAGTCAAATTTATCCGTAACGACATTTAAATTACGGCGATAACTTCGTTCAACACTTTTTGCGCCGTCTAAATGATAGAAAGTAACGTTTACACATACATATTTCTAAGAATAATGTTAACGATTCCAGAAGCCGTTGTAATAATAGCAATAATTTAAAGAAAATATGAAAACAGGTTTCCTGCCTCAAATTAGGAAAAACAGATTACCTAAATGGGGAAGGCAATAAAAATAATTGAACTTATCAATCTTTCCTGTCTCGTTTCTCTCCTTTCTACTTCTTTATTTTCGAAGCGCGTTTTCATCAACTTTTTGCTAGCTCGCTGAAATTTAAGCTCGCTAGTTTTACTGTGGCTAATAAGTTTTAGGTATTAGCGTCGTATGATTGCTCGAAATTTTATTGAATATTTTTCGCATTATCTTTTAAATAAAGGAACCATTTATTATTGTCTACAGTTTCTAAAATTGTAATAAAAAGTCGGATTATATTGTTGAAGGAATAATCTCACACATTTGCGTTCACAAGCAAGCAGTTACATTAAGAAATAATCAAAACGAAATCAAAAGGTTGTTTCTTGTTCAACATCCAATAGCTCATAAAAGCAAAAGAATTATAAATAACAAAGTTAGTTAGTTTTCTACGTAATCACCGTGAAGATTCATGCGTTTGTCATATCTATGGGTGACCCTTCCAATTCCCTCTGCATATAATATTGATGCCTGTTAGTTGAGATATTATAAAAATATAAGTCGTGGGTGTTCCAAAACTCCCTATCGAAATTGTGCCAGAAATCATTCGATTACACCACCAGTGTGAAGGCGGGCATTGTCATGATTGAGAAAACCTTTAGAAGTCAGCATGTCTTTTCTTTTCTTCTGAGTGGCTCTCGGCACCGTTGTAAAGTCTAATAATAAACAGTTGCATTGACCGTACTTCCTGGCTCCATAAATTCAACAAGCACCACACCATTTTGGTCCCAAAACACTGTAACCACAAGATTCCTGTTGTTGAATGTTTATTCGAACTTCTTCGGTTTCTTCGGTGAATTTAAGGTGCATCCATTGTTGTGACTGTTGTTTTGTTTCGGGGGTGCTGTATTGGATTTCATTTCGAATGTTCACCTTCAACCTGATAATGAGTTGGATACCTCAGGGCTAATTCCATTTGATGAAGTTTGAGGTCACCAGACAACACCTTTGGAACCCATCAAGCTTTTGTAGCGTAGATGATCCGTTGCAATTGTATACACAATTGATCTTGAAACTTCAGGAAATTCCACATTCAACTCGATGATGATAAATCTCCATTTTTCTCGAATGATTCTGTGAAATCGTTGAACAATGTCCTCTGATGCAATAGACGTGCGTCCTTGTCCCGCCCCATCGTGAACATCGGTTCTGCCTCCTTGAAACTTCCTACACCATTCACAGGCAACGTCATCTCATTTTTCGATAAATTTCAGGTGCACTACCACCTTCTGCTTGAAGGAATCGAATTACACTACGCAACCAGCACTTGGCGATGGTAGCAGCCATGTTTTCGTATTTTATACAGCAACTAGAGCTGTTAATAATAATCCTGGCAAATATTATGTATTCAAAAAATGACGGCAAAGTTCTGTAAAAATAAACCAGGGTAAACCAATGAAACTAAAAATAAATTAAATTTGAAATCGTTCACCAATGGATAAGAGCTACATTAGAAGAAGCGTATAACGCAGATCTATAAACAAAGTAGCATAATTTGAATCGATTTATTCTAAGCAGAAAGACACAGTGAATGTTTAATTATCAAACCGTTCATTTACCTACTTAGATATGCAACTTTAATTGACGTTGATATATATGTATAATGAATCTGGAGGTCGTAAGTTATACTTTATAGAACTCACTTTTATAATTATACATCTACACGTAGAATAGAACTGATATTATTCATTTATACATTGAATTTGCCGAAGCTCTCTCACGTCAAAGCACGTTAATAGAGTAGAGAAATGTAATGGTAATAGCTAAGGGGCATTTCAGTGAATGCTATTTCTCCGTTAGTAATTATTTTCGTAGTTAGTCGAGCTTTTTATATGAATAAGCAATCATGAAGGTATATCAAGGAGCAATTATATAACTATTGCCGGTAAAGCATGGAATAAATTTGTTATTTCTCAAATCAAACATATATTTTTTTTAACATTCAACTCATCTCCGTATGTTGACCTTCAACTAGTACAATAAATGCTAGATCATCCAATTGGTAACGTTTAGTAATGCTAGAGCTATTTATTTGTTATATGTTATTATCAAATGAATACTGCAAATGATTCTTTTATATCAAACTTACCCTTGCTCTTACGAAAACGATGGAAACTTTTTTGTTAGGGATTGTGCAAATATATTTGCTTCTCCTCTTTGCTACTTGTTCAGTCTTGCTCTCAAAACATCCACCTTCCCGTCTATGTGGAAGATTGCCAAATTGGTGCCTGTTTTTAAAAATGGTGAGAAGTGTGTTATTTCCAACTATCGTCCCATATCGTTGTTAAATAATTTTGCTAAAGTTTTTGAGAAATGTTTCTACAAGTATATTTATGCTCAAGTTGGACCCTGGATTTCAAATGACCAATACGGTTTCGTTGCTCAACGATCTACGGTAACTAGTCTTGTTACAATTACACAATACCTATCTGATAGTATTGATGCTGGTGGACAGGTAGATGTTGTGTATACTGACCTAACAAAAGCTTTTGATCGAATCGACCACACCGTGCTTATTAATAAATTGGACAATATTGGATTTTCGTCTTCTCTTTTGTCTTTATTCCAATCGTATCTTCTTGATAGAAAGCAGTTTGTGACATACATGGGATTTGAGTCTGATTACTTCGCGCCGAGCTCTGGAGTTCCTCAGGGGAGTAACTTGGGTCCACTTCTGTTCCTCATATATATAAATGATTTGTGCTATCAACTGAACTGTCCAAAGTTGTTATTCGCAGATGACTTGAAATTGTGTTCAACAATTAATAATTCTCAGGATTGCAATTATTTGCAAAGCCAACTCGATATATTCCACACGTGGTGTGTCAACAACAAACTAACAGTTAATGTAAACAAATGCAAAATTGTCATCTACACTCGTAAGACGACTCCAATTATATATACCTACCACTTGGCTGGATCTTCTTTACCTAGAGAGACCTCTATGAGAGACTTTGGCGTCGTCTTTGACTCAAGACTGACCTTTATGGAGCACATATCCAGTATTTGTACATCAGCGTTGAGTATGTTAGGATTCTTTATACGTGTTACACGACCATTTGCTTCTATAACAGCCATTCTTCCTCTTTATTTCGCTTTTGTTCGGTCTCGACTGGAGTATGCGTCCTTGGTCTGGTCACCTATGTACATCTATCAGATACATCTTCTAGAGCAGATTCAGAGAAGGTGTTTGAAGTTCTTGTACTTTAAAAAATTTAATACTTACCCGATACAAGGATTTAGCCACAGTGCTCTGCTAGAGGCATTTAATATTGATTCATTAGAACTACGTCGAAAACAGGCTGAGTGTAAATTCCTATTTACTTTACTTCATAATGGTCTTGATGTCCCTGAGTTGCTGAGTAAAATCAACTTCATTGTACCACGTTCAGGATCTAGGCAAACAAATACATTTTACTGTTTCGCACCTAGAACAAACATCGCCATCAGGTCCCCAATACACAGATTGTGTAGCAATTTCAACTCTATGGAGTTGCCGAGTTGGATATACATACCTGCACTTTACCGTCCCTTTTGACGGTATGTAGACCACGCAGGTGCGTTACACTTAGTTGAATACTTTTTCCGTTCTCTCTTTTTCCTAACCACTGGTAAACTACTTTTTTAATTTAAATTAAAGCAACTAGTTACTAAGTTTTCTAATTTGACATACTTTAATTTTATGTTACTTATATTTGCATGTGTACATTATTTAACATTGCCTTGTAATTGTATATTTGTATCTGTTGGGCATTAAATATTATTATTATTATTAAAACTTTCTGGTGCTTACTCCCTCGCTTCAGACTATGTTATCTCCGTTTGTTGACGGTTCGAATTATGTTGGTCACTAGAATTTTAGTGAGAAATTACTACGCACTCTGTTGTATGCTAAAGTACTACTCGAAAGGAACTGCGTTTACAATTTGGACATCTCTAGTCTTCAGATGTAGCCTTGACAATTCCGTACAATCTGGACCAACAATGGGCAATCTAACACAGACACAGTGGCCCTCTAACAGTTGTTCTTGGCCAGCACCCTTACTTGTTCAGCATCCAATCTGATTAGAAACCTTCCACTATACTCATCTCACCAGACAGCCGACTGCAATCCATGTCGTTCGAACAGACTACCGTAGTCGATCCTGGGAAGAGAAAAGATACCATCCTGCTTGGAACTCAAGTATTTCAAGAATCGCTTCTGAGCATGTTCCAACGACAGATAAATAGGATACCAAACAATAAATGCGTATTCAAGTTTGGAGCTAACTAATGTGAGAAAGAAGACTGTTAGTGTAGAGATGTCAGTAAAATGCTTCCAAGAGAGCTATAAGGAAGCCAAATGACTTCGAAACGGAAGAAGACAAACCAATAATATAAGGAGCAAATGCAAGCTGCGAGTGAAAAAAAAAACATCAAGGTCTTTAAATTGGGAAACCCTGGGAATACTGAAATAAGTATGGATTAGAGCAGCTATAAAATGACATTGCAGCGCACTTTTCGATATTTAACCGAGTACTATTTCGACTACACCATTCATATATCATGGACAGGTTTCTCCCCAGCACAAGATAATCTTCAGGTCATCAGCGTAAGCCTAGACTCTGCAACAGACTAAAAAGTGGACGTAAAATAACTCTTTGACTTACTCCGCTGGAAGCAATGAACGGGGCAGACGTAAAGCTACTGTAATGTACATAGCAAGACCGATTCTGAAGGCAAGATCGAAAGAAGTCAGTAGTCTTAGGAACCAATTCAAATGAACACAATTTCGAGAGTAATGCTGCATGATCTATTGTTTCGAAAGCCCTACTAGAAATCCGTATAGACTACATCCATTGCTACCTATGGTCAAGAGATTCCCAGATAAGTTGGGTAACCTCCTTTAATGAAACCGTGTTATCCATCGTATAATTGAACCTGAGTACAACCAAGACCTGTGCACATGCGGAAAAAATGGTTAGTACGATCACCCTTCTTAAAGACGTTAGTTCCTCTGCATATTTTCGCTCTAAACAGCAAAATTAAATATGACACTTGACGGTTGACATAAAATAGATGCGCAGTCTCGAATTACAAAACAGGGAATACCATCGTGATCAGTGGTCATGGTTGTATTAATCTTCATGGAGAATACTACGAAAAACAAGTTTTTAAAACTATCTACTGTTTTATTCAAATTGCATGTGCAAAACTTAAAAGACAACCATCGTAGTAGCTATTATAATGAAGTATACGTAGATAGTTAATAGAGTGTTTTAAAGGTTTCTTGGCGTATCATATTTGAAAACTTGATAACGGTTTCCCATTTATAATACCAAATATTTCTTCTGTAACTACTACAATTATTCTAATTAGTGACCACAATCTGATGTTTTAATTATGGCGCTTTTTGCTGAACTTAAAAGACAGTTTTATTGAATAACAAGTACGTAAATAAACGGATATTTTCCTTAACACACTTAAACCAGAAATTGTTAGCGAACTATGTTCAATATGAACGTCGACAGTTACCACACCTCTGCATCTCGCACGACTCGAATTTTCAATATTCACTCCACTCCCTAACGAAATTGCATTTGTTAATTTTAAATACGTTCCGCCGGCAATATCCATATCTGCACGACACTCGGAAACTTCCTCGTTAATTGTCAGCTGCATCGCGGCTGCTCGGGATCACAGAAAGCCCCTTTCCGCGATCTCAAGTACCGTTTCCAACGCCGGCGTCTCTCGCTATTATTGCTAACGGTGGAACTGCAGTATCTTCGCTTTTCCGATTATATTAATAACTTTCAAAGGATTGACCAATCGCTTATGCTAAGCGGTACGACTAAAAGCCACAATAGGAATTTGAACAGCTGCAAATGCGATTCCTATCTGCGCCATTAATAGCCGAGTACTTCGAACGAATGTATGGTTATCTTTGGTATCCATTAACCAAACCCAAAATGTCGGTTCTAGTCTTTAAATGGAATAAATACTTTCTTTTGTATTATCTCGATAAAGTTTACTCATGAGAGTATATTCAGTAGGATACTTAAACTTTTTTGCATGAATTATTGTATATTTCGTGTCTTTGATTAATATCTTGTATAAATTACTTCATCAAAGAATCCTTAATTCGTGACGTGATACTGTTAAGGATGGATTCTCATAATAACTAGAGTTGTTGTTTGGGTTGTTTCCATCGTTCGTTGAACTTGTATAGTCCGACGTTTCAGTAGTTCGTCTAATGCCGTCTTCAGGATAGCCATGTGAACGGCTGTTGCTTCCCAGAACAATCATCCTTGGATGATTTTTTATCAGACGTATTTGTCTTCCCTATTTTTCATTAGTCAAAGTTGTCTTAACAACACTACACCCTACATACACATACACCGATTTTAGTAAAGCATTTGACACTATCAATCATTCCCTTATGGTATCTAAGCTGAGTAGTGTTGGTTTTCCGCCAAGTGTAACACAATTGATCCGCTCGTATTTAACTGATCGTTCGTGCTATGTTCACTACAATGGATATTCATCAACATTTTCAGCTTCCTCTGGTGTGTGCCAGGGATCCAATTTGGGTCCCCTTTTCTTTAATATTCATTTGGATGATCTCCTACAGGGGCTGGACTGCAATGTACTGTGGCTTACGCGGACGATCTTAAGATCTACAATACCATAACCTCCCCGGCAGATTGTCTGTTTCTCCAGAACAGCCTGGATACTATTGTTAATGGTGTACACAGAATGGAATTCATTTGAATCTGGATAAGTGTGCTATTGTAAGCTAATCTAGATGTCATAGACTCTACAATTTTCATTATGCTGTGAGTCAGGCTATTGTTCCTAGGCACTCGTCTGTGATGGACGTGGGCGTGCTGTTTGATGCAAATTTGTCGTTTGCAGACCACATATTATCCGTACGAAATTCTGCGATGAAATCCTTAGGATTTCTCATACGATCCTGCAGATCATTCAATAATCCTGCCTCGCTAAAAGCATTATACTATTCGCTTGTCCGTACTGGGTTTGAGTATACCTCCATAATTTGGTATCCTCACTATCTCCATCTGCAAGTACTACTTGAAAGAGCGCGAAAACGATTTTTGAAATACCTGTCCTTCAAAATTGATGGCACTTACCCTGGACGCGATGTTGATTATGCTGGTCTGCTGACGAGACACGGCTTTGTATCGTTATCGGATCGAAGGAAGGAATTTAGCAGCCAATTTCTACTTAAACTGATTAATCACGCTATTTACGCTCCATCCCTTTTCTCCAAAATCAATTTTCTGGTACCTCTGTGCGGTACCAGGTCCTTCCCTAATTTTAAGGTCCCGTCATACAAAACTAATGTTCTGCTTAAAGCACCCATTACGCATATGATTAGAAATGCCAATGAATTACTTGACAATCCCTTTTGTTGAAGTGTCTACATGGATTTATATTGTCGTCCTATTTTATTCTTGCATTCTGGTGTAACCGAGCTATTTTTATGTTTATGATTGAGTTGTATTTTTTTATTACTGCGCTGTATATTATTACTGCATATATATGCTAGATTACATTATTCTCGCATTGTCCTGTAAATGGAATTATTTTGTGTTGGGCAATAAAGATATTCTTATTATTATTATTATTATTACAACTTTCAAATAAAAAATAGGGAAGACAAATACGTCAGACAAAAAATCACCGAAGCCTAATTGTTCTGGCAAGCAACAGTCATTCTTAGGGCTACCCTGAATACGGCAGTAGACGAACTGCCGAAACGTCGGACTATATAAGTTCAAGAACAACCCTAGTTATTATGAATTATCTTGTTTAAAAAAATAAGTAATTATTTTTATTACTCTTGTTGTGTTAGGACTCCAGTAGAAGTTAAAAAATTCCTTTTTTTATAGCAACCATAAACAATTCATTCGACTATGTAACAGTAACAATTTCATTCTTCTCAGGTAAAGTGTTTTAAAATTAGATGGAATCTATTTAGCAAAGCGTCATAAACGAAATCTTGTTTGGATAAGAACCCCCAAGTAGGAAATATAAATATTTTAGGAACAGCCTTTCAAGAGACTACAGAATTCCATGAATAATGTAAGAGGGGGAACCAGGTTAAAGCATTGTTCTTTAGTCAGACGTTTGCATACTATGGAAATCCTTGTAATTAGAATAAATGAATCAGTAAGCTTATAACTTTTGGACGCAATTTCCAAAATGTGGCCAGAGGGCCGCAAAGAATAATCGAAAAGCACCGTATCGAGCATTTAGAAACGTCTCAGAATAACCTATTAGCTTGGTACCAATCAGAGACGCTACGGATATCCGTCTGAAGCATAAAGTAGTGTACACGAGGTCAATGTTAGGAAACAGCTTAATATCGTCAGCACATACAATCTACGTATGTTTGATTATCATCTTCGATTAAAGCAACTATTCCAGCGACTTGTTCTGGAATTACTTATTTTGCTTCTAATAACGTTGGTAAAGTACTCAGCGCTCTTTAAAATTTGTCCTTACACATTCAATAAACCACTAAATAAATCATGTGCATATGCACTTTTCTAAAATGTGTGTGTACACTACTAACGACGATCAATCACTTATTTTAATAATCCTGGACACTTAGAATACATTAATTCTACTAACGGAAACGGCAAATACCGAATAAAAATAACTACTTGCCCAAGAAAAAAACAGTATTGTACTACTCTGCGGCTCTTAGTGCGTTAGCTATAGTAAAAAGCCAGGCTTTGTAATAAAAAAAACCTACCGTAATTTGTTACATTTCTAATCTACCCGAATACAATACAGTTCAACGAACGTGTGAATGCAAACCGCTATATTAATAGTCTCTTTTAAATGAAAAGCACAGGAATACACGTCACTGCTCTTATCGGGAAGGTTTTTTTAAATAGACCATCGTTACGTGTACACCTACGCTGTAATAAATTAAATATACTGAGGCGGATAGTCATGCCCTACCCTTCACCTACTTCTAATCGGTTGTTTGATTAATGTTTTCGATATTCAGTTAACTGACATTTATAGATCATATCTGCATAATATCAAGTTTTTATCTCAAAGTGTTGTGATGTGGCTAATTGTTGAATTGTGTGTCATGATTGTTCAGAAAAACAGATCCTGTAGAACAAAGAGCCGCCATAACGCCAAGTTAAATTCATAAAGATATTATAGCAACTATTGGTGAGTCTGCAGTTTCTTATGATATAGTCAAGCGCTGGTGTCGAGATTTTAAATGCGGAAGAACATCCTGTGAAAACCAACATGCCGATGCTCCTGCCATAACGATAACCATAGACAAAAACATTAAAAAGATACTCGCTATTGTACTGCAAAAACGACGAGTACGCATCGGGTACATTGTGGAAGATACTCACCTATAATATCATGTGGTGCACAACATACTGACTAAAAAATTAGATATGAAAAAAGTGTGTGCAAGATGGGTGCCCCGAATGTTAACCATTGATCAAAAAAGGAATCGGGTTTTGATCTGTAAGCATCTCTTGCAAAGTTAGCAAGCAAACAACAAGAACTTTCTTAGTCGGTATGTGACCATGGATGGGTCATAGGTGCACCACTATGATCCCGAGATCAAAGTGCAAAGTAGAAGGTGGAAACATCACGGTTCTCCTCCTCCAGGCAAATTTAAGCTCGCCCGTCTGCTGGAAAGGTTTTTCTATCTGTGTTCTGGGATGCTCAAGGTATCAACCTGACTGACTATATGCATAAGGAACAGAGCATTATAGGGCCTACTACGCACAATTTGCGACACGCTATTAAAGAGAAACGCCAAGGAAAATCAAAGCACGCTGGGCTGTTCCATCAGAATAATGCTCTTAGCCTTACATCTGGTATTGCTATGGATGCTATAGAAAAGGCAGGCTTTGAATTAGTGGAGCACCCACCGTATTCGCCGGATCTGGCCTCTAGTGATGACAGATTGTGACAGAAGTGATGCGAGCTATAGGGCGATGGTTTACAGAACTCGGAAAAAAAATTTCCCAGGAGGCTGTTAAGTTATTAGAGCACCTGCGGTCCAAGTACATTAGTGCATAGGGGGACTATGTCGAGAAATAAAAAAATATAATGCCACTGTACTTTTACTTTAAGAGGGTCAGGGTACAACATATAGATTCACCTCGTATTTCCGTCGTATTGCTTACGCGAAAACCGCACCAAACCATCCGAATAAAACTATGTACCATTTGTAAATGGTCAGTTATATGGAAACAAAGGGGACAGAAACACGTTTCGCTTTTTCTCAGCAAAAACACCGTCCATGCAACGACAGCACTGTACGAACAGCTTTTCTGTTGCAGTCGCGAATTTACTACAATTAATGATGGTAATTGAAATCGTCGGAATCCTCTCTTTAAACTCCCTCCTTCAATACGAAGGATAAACTAGCGCCGTGTCCGGTTCCGCGCGCCTCCTTTTTCGTTACCAAAAGATAAATGGACAATTTCTGAGACGGTGGTGTTCAATTACTTTTAGCTTAAAGGTATACTCGTATATACATACGTATACATGCGCGAGCGTCCTTTTAAACTCAAATGGCGATAAAAATGATCCACTTAGCCGATTCAAGAACTGCTTCGCTACGTCGCATCGTACCTGTCGGACACGGTAAGTTTGTAGAACGCTTTCTGACAAATTGTCGGTATTCACAGCATCCTACGTTGTCATTATTCAACGTTTCCGACTTTCGAGGGAAAAGCTAACATTCTACGCCAAAACCCCGACGTACATACCTGCTGGAAGCGCGTGGGATGAGATGAAAAATTTAATATATATGCCGGCAAATGATTCCAACTTGTTTCGTAATATTTTACGTGGAATACGTTACATTTGCCCGTCAAAATATGATGATATAAAATAATTGATAGCTACTATAACTGTCATTTAATTTGTTAAAATTAGTTTTGAATAATTTCTTTGTCTGTTACGATATCTATCTTTAATTTGGTCTGTCTACACTTCTTCTTCCTAAATATCTATAAAACCTCGCTCTGGCTTGTAACCTCGTGATTTGCATCCGTTCTACGTTTTTTTCTTTTCATATATGCGCGGATGATTTGTAGCTTTATCATTTGTTGACGGACTTTGAATAGTTTTTAACACTTCTCCGGCGCACGGGCTATCATTAGCATAAGTAAAAAGGCAGTCATCGTATTTGGCCTATCTAAAGCGCATGAGAGAATGTTCAACGAAATCAATCTAGCTTTGAATGAAAGAATTTGGATGGTTTTGAAATTGCATGCGGCGGTAGTGCTTTGGTAAACTTGTACGATGGTAAAGACTTGTAAGAATCGTATTGTAATTTGTCCTGTAATTGGCCCTTGGGCTGTTGGGCAATAAAGGATTATTATTAAGACTATGGTGGTGGAACTGCACTGAATCTCTACATCTTCTTCACTTCAGGTTTTAGGCATTTTACCCGTTACGATACCCATCTTTCATTTAGTCTGCTTACACTTCTTCTTCCTAAATATCTTTAAAATCTCGCTCTGACCGATAACCTTGCATCCGTTCTACATGTTGCTGTCATATACATATATGCTGATCTCATGCGTATGAGATAATGTTCAACGACTTTAATCTAACTTCGAATGGAAAAACATGGCTGTTGTCGATGGTGGAACTGCACAGAATCCTTCGTGAATCTCTTATTTTACCTATGCCTAATTATCTTCTTCTTCGCTTCAGGTATCAGGCACTTTGCCTCTTACGTTACCTATATTTTCGTACGTAATATCCTTGATTCAACAATATAGTTCCTTGTTTTAAAGAACGTCGCAAATTTGAAGCAAATATGCATCGTTTGTTTGATTCGTATTTAATTAAAAGCTTATTGTATGCATTTGGCTTAACAAAATATTTCTGTAGTTGAATGTATGCGGTAGTTTGTTCCAAATATAATTTTGTTTTTAAAGCTGTCTTCGCCTTCTATTATTTATTATATTTATAGTTATTTAGGATGGAAAAGAGCGTTTACCCATTTTTTTGAACTTCCATAAAATCAAAAATTTATCACCCTAACTTATTACGAAATGGCAATAAAAATCGGAATTGCACTAGTTAACCATAAGAAATGAAGAAAATATCTACTTAGTAACATATTGCGTAACAATGTGCTAAAAATACACAATTAAGAAAAGAAAAATTGATTTATTAACATTTCTGAACAAATTATTTTCGTCTAATTTCGTATCTACATTTGTACTTATAATTAGAGTTGGCCAAATTTTCGACGCACTGTCTTCGTTTCTCTGCTGTGTATGCACGTATGGTATTTTATTACGCGTTCTTTTTCTTCTCTTCAGGCTTTAGACACTGTCTGTTGCCATACCCATATTCTATTTGATCTGCTTACACTTAGTTCTACTTATTTTTGTTTTCCTTTACTCTTATATACTTTTCTTTGTATGTCGAAGATGTTTAGTTCTGTCCTTAAATCTGCATGTCTTATTCTATTAGACCTTGTGTAACCTTTTACTCTTCTACAAAATTTCGTCATATAAGATAGACTTTAGCGTGGTGTTCTGGTCTAAACGAATTGCTTTAGGGCATTTCTTTTGTCATTCCTTTATAATAGCATCAATATATATATATATATATATATATATATATATATATATACATATTAGCTAGTCTTCCGCCTACATCTACCATGATTATGGTCCTGGCTAATACCTTAACGTCGCTGTAGGTTAGCCGGTGGTCTCTTTGTTGGTGTAGGGGTTCTGCTACTGCGAATTTCTCAATATGCCTGAGGCGTGCGTCTCTCTCGTGATCCCTTCACCTAGCACTGAATACTTCGTCCTGTTTGACCGATGTAGCTTTTTCCACATTGGCATTTTAGTTCGCATATGCCCTTTGTTCGTAGTTTTGGTAACACGTCCTTGTTGGGAGGGAGTAGTTATTCGATTTTGATCACCGTATTATATCGTATAGTAATATTCTTTTCTCCTAGGGTCTTTTTAGCCTATTGCTGACTCGGGCTACGTATGGAAGATATCCGTAACCCGCTGGTTGTTGTTGGTCTTCGTCCTTTTTCCGTTTCCGTTCTTTTGTGTTGTAGCCGTTCTTCCGCAAGGCGTTTTTGACGTGATGTATTTCACTATTCCTGTGATGTTTGTCACTAAGTTTCTCCGCTCTTCTTAACAATGTATTGATGAGGGATCTCTTCTGTTGAGGATGGTGGTGGGATGCATGGAGGTATCGGTCTGTGTTAGTCTTCTTCCGGTACACATTGTGGCCCAGTTTCTTGCTGTCGGTACGCTCCACTAGGACATCTAGGAAAGTTGCCGTCCTCTTCGTTCTCCATGATGAAGTTAACGTTAGCATGTTGTCTATTGATATGTTGCAGGAATTCCTTTATAATCCTTGGTCCGTGCGGCCATATGACAAAGGTGTCGTCTACATCTCTGTACCAGCATTTAGATTTCATCCTGCTAGATTTGATGGCTTCATGTTCGAATGCTTCGATCAAGATGTTGGCGATTACAGGTGGATTGATTGATCCCATTGCGGCACCACTCGATTATTCGTAGAATTCTCCCCCTTCCATAGGAAGAAGTTTGTTATTTGGTGTTGTTGTAATATCTCGATGAAATGTTCGGAGTTCTTCACAAAGCTTTTGGTGTTCCCGGGGTATTGTGCTAGTTGTTTTGCGACATACTAATTCGTAGGTGAAGAAGCTGACAGCATGATCAGCGAAACGACAAATAAAACTGTAAATACACGGCAAAATCCGAAAAACATGTCTACTATGGACGACGGTCGCGAAAGTCTACACTCAAATAAATACTTTAAAGACTTCTTCATTTGAATTCGTTGTATTCTCGATTCCCTTTCCACTTTTTATATTTCTATCATTGCTACTACTAAGAAATGATCCGATTCTATAAATGGTCCTCTATATAACCTTGTGTCTTTTACTTGTTACGAGGTAGATTATATATAAATATTTGCTGTTATATGATCAGTTTCATCAAAATGAAATGTATCTACTATCTATTCATTATTCATATTCAACGTATATAGTTTCAACGTAATGCTTTCGTGGCATTTATGAAAATTTGATACTTTATTAACTTTAGGACGATTGGCTACGTAAAATTTATATACCCCCATAATATTCGCTCGCTGAAATCAAAACTTAAACTTCCAAATGTATAGCGTTTCCATTGTAACGCCCACGTATAACGTTTTCATATTATAGCAGCGTTGCGGTAATATGCTTCGGTGCAGAAGTGGTACCATATTTCATAGGTGTACACGGTCTACTTAGTGTTGCATCTATTACTTATACGATATCTGTTAAAGCACTGGCGCGCGGCGAAATAAAGCGACGCTTTTTATTAGAACGTTCCCGTTCTCATTTCCCGTCTAGATTTCCCATTCTACCCGGTCGACTGGAGCAAGGGGTGCTCGATAATGTTTACGGTCGCCGTCCACGCAACTTCGCTCTTATCGAGCCGCCTTAAACAAATACACCCGCGTCGAATAGTTGCACCTGTGCCCTCAGAATCTACTAGGAGATTTAATTTCGTCATATTGAGTATCGACGTCCCGACGCCGGACACCGGCGGTCCTCCCGAAAACGTTCGCGTATCGTTTCGGCGCGCCCTCCTTTCTTTTTGCTTCAGCCTTTTTCAATTTTCTCGCGTTGCGGCCGCATTCGAACGAATTTATGCGAACCGCGCGCGTGAAGCTCGGGCAGGTGTGCGCGAAAAATGGAAAATTCTTGAAGCAATGCCAAGAACTGCGCGCCACATGTATAACATAACAATATATCAGTAGCATTGCTTTACCAGCGAAATTTTATGACCGTATGGGTAAACATGTGCACGTACAAGACGGAAATAATACTCCACTGAAGGGATTTAAACGCTTTTATTAACCGAAGTAGAAGAATGCAAATGCTTTAATACGAGAAACTCAATCCCTAATATCGCCGACGTAAATATAATTTGAACAACTTTTCCAAAGCAATAAATCTAACACATGGGCTGAATAGTCCCGGGCCTAACAAAGAAAACACGTTTTTTTGATTCAAAATTAGCTTTATTCGTCAAAGTAATCTCCATCAGGAGCAACGCAATCATTCCAGCGCCGCTCTAACATTTCAATACCACTTTTGTAGAACGATTTATCTTTTGCCCTGCTCATCCTGCAATACAACAGAAGCTGAAGGCCATCAAATTGCAATACTTGTCACCAAACTGCAACCTTTAGATCAAGGCATCACCACTTTTGTAGAACGATTTATCTTTTGCCTCAAAATAGGCCTCAGTTTCAGCGATAACCTCTTCATTCGCGCGAAATTTCTTACCGGCGAGCATTTTTTGAGGTCTGCGAGCAGCCAGTAGTCGCTGGCAGCCAAATCTGGCGAATACGGTGGATGTGGGAGCAATTCGAAGTTCAATTCATGTAGTTTTGCCATTGTTTTGATTGACTTGTGACACGGTGCGTTGTCTTGATGAAACAAAATATTTTTCTTTGCCATATGCGGTCGTTTCTTTGCAATTTCGGCCTTCAAACGCTCCAATAACGCTATATAATATTCACTGTTGATGGTATTTCCTTTCTCAAGATAGTCGATGAATATTACACCACGCACATCCCAAAATACCGAGGCCATAACCTTTCCAGCCGATTGTTGTGCTATCGGGCGCTTTGGACGAGGTTCACCAGTTGCTGTCCACTCAGATGACGATCGTTTTGATTCTAGAGAGAAGTGACGGATCCATGTTTCATCCATTCTCACATATCGACGCAAAAATTCCGGTTTGTTACGATTAAACATGGCCAAACACTGCTCAGAATCATCAACACGTTCTTGTTTTTGGTCAACAGTGAGCAAACGCGGCACCCACTTTGAACAGAGCTTTCTCATAGTCAAATGCTCATGCAATATAAAGCCGATACGTTCTTTTGATATCTCTACGATGTCAGCTAACTCACGCAATTTCACTTTTCGATCATTCAAAACGATTTTGTGGATTTTTTTATGTTTTCTGGTGTTATCGCCTCATTTGGACGTCCACTGCGTTCTGCATCATCGGTGTCTCTACGACCACGTTTGAAGTCAGCAAACCAACGTTTTATTGTTGTTTCTGATGGAGCAGAGTCCCCATAACACTTTTCAAGCCATTGCTTCGCTTGAACGGTATTTTTTCCCATCAAGAAGCAGTGTAAAATTAAATCACGAAATTGTTTTTGATCCATTGTTTTGAAAATAACAAAAGTAGCGTGACTCTTAGCACAATAACTCACAAACTAATGAATAGAATATCATGAAATTTTAACAGTTGTGTTTTGAAGGTTAGTACTAACTGAGAGAAAGGTGACTGCAATAAAACTAGCGTCATCTATGTGTTAGGCCCGGGACTTTTCAGCCCATGTGTTATAAACTAAACATATATTACCATATTTTAAATAGAAAAAAGACCAAGTAATAAGGCAATCGAAGAATAATCCGACGCCTCCACCATAATTGCAATAGAAAATGTGCATTAGAAGTTTTATAAAAACTTCATTTTTGTGATAACTGTTAATGATTAAAGGCAGATCACAAAACGTTATTACACTAACGTGGGACGATTCCAAACCCGAAAATTCAGAACATAACCTATACATACATCAAGAGGCTGCTTTATTGATGAAGTTTTCTTCGATAGTTCCAGTACTGGTGTATACACCTTGTCTACAAAGTCGTCAGACTATGGTCTGTGCGCTTGCAAAAATTCTATTGTATAACTTTCCAGTGAAGGTGATGTTTCCCTTTGAGCATCAAAAAGGATATTTTATGTTGGTATTGGTAGGTGTCTGATTAATGTCAGGCTCATTAAGTCAGATGATCAGAGAACCTTCAACATCGTCCTGAAGATGCCAGTATTTGGCGAAACGTAGTTATATACCAATTCAAGACCACGGCGTACAAGCCTGGAAACATGTACTGAAACTACAAATTCAGAATCCGATCGTGAAAGCCTCATATTATTTATTACACCGTGTTTATAATATTTATCGCGACCATTTTCAAGAGTAAAAATCTCTTACACAACCAACAAATATCCATTGTTAATCCCAAGTACAGCTCTTTCTTATCACCTTTAACTTTATCTTTCTTTAAGGAAGCATGGTTATTATTTAGTTGATTGATGCTTCTTATCTGTCAGAAGGTGAATAAACACATGTTTGTGTTTATCCGTTAGATTGCGCTACCTGCAACTTTATCAGAATGTGAATAAACCGGGCCTAAATAATCTATACCTTTTTGGTAACAAACTATCTAATCTGATGGAACCAACACATTAAATGTAATGGAAAAAAAATGCGCTACTAAAAAACAACAAGAAAATATGTCTACAAAGCTTATTTACGGATTACTTCCTTTTGTTTAATTACATTTACAGAGCAGCGTTGAAACTTTTTTTCGTTATAAAGTAATATTCTAACATTTATCTTCATATTTCGCTTTTGAACAAAGTGCCCGAAGCAAGCACATCTATGCGTACATTTGCCCCATTCAGATTAAACTTTATTCTATAGATGCTGACAGTATCCGTGCAACTTGTGCAACTTGCTGTCTAAGTATTATGCTATTTATTACATTGTTCTGCTTCTCCGTTATATCACAACGTTACCACATGCAAGCATATAGATTTGTCCAGCTATGTCTTCAAGTTATTTGTACAAACGTTGATACTAATAGGTAACGTTCAATTCTGGAATTACTTAAAACTTAATAGCTAAGTTCATGATAAATTATTTGCTATTAAGAATAGTCTTCATGGCCTAATGGATGCCCAGCGGTGAAAAAACAAAGCAGCCGGGGGATAAGTGGATAACAGTTAACTTGGTGAAATGCCATCCCTTTATTTATGGCGAATGTTGGCTATAAATGAACAGCGGGAATGAAAAGGATACGGGAAGTATTCGCGTAAAACTTTGGGTTAATTGAAAACTATAAAACTTTTATCCGGAGTCCGTAAATTTTCTTGTAATGGAGAAAAATTCCTTTCATACCCAAAAATAGAATTAATACATGCATACATATGTGAGAGTACGTTGTTTTTTAAGAAATTTATCATGTAACTTCATTAAAATTAACACATTTTTTTATCACATACGAAGCGTCTATTAATTTTTTACATATTGAAATTAAATATTTATTGTTGACAACCATCTGGAGTAAATTTGTTCCAAATTTCATAACTCTGGGACGCTTCTTGTGATCTGAGCTTCTTCTTCATGTTATGCCATAAAGTTTCGATCAGCGAAGGATCTGGACTCATACTTTAAAAGTGAAATATTCTTTTCTGACATCCAATTTTTCACGGCACACTATCCTATTAGAATTTCTTCAACACACAGGTATAGCAGTAAACTCCACTCACACAAATTTGTTAATTATGCGTTTCGAGAGCACGTGGGCTCTCATTGTCAACCGTGTTACCGACTGAATGTAAAAACTGTATCACACATGCATATATAGAGAATTAGACGCGTACGAAACGATATGTATGAAAGAGAACGGAAACTTATTGAACAGAGAACCACCCCAATTGCACACTCGAGTCTGATTGATTTATTACCATAGGCCCTGTTAAAGATACGGTTCGCTTTCGATCCTTCCCCGAAAATAGACATTAGACCCCGAGTAGATTGTAGATAGTCATATGTCTTAGAAATTTTAGAGCCTGCGTAGAAAATAATTTGCATATGTGATGCAGTTTTTACATTCAGTCAGTGACACAGTCCTTGCAATCGTCAATTGACTATGGTTGTAGATTAATTTGAAGAATATTTTTCACCATTCATGATGCAGTCTACAAAATACAAATTTCCAAACTCTTTCGTTGACACGGATCCCCAAATCATAATATGGAGGCTGGAAATTTAACTTTCTTTTTAGGACAGTCACAAATTTCATGCTTTGAAGGATCGGGCCAACTTCACTGAGACAGAACTCGTACACTATCGGTCGTAGGTTTATCGATTGATATTGATTAACGATTAGATATAATGCCTAAAGATGGAATCACAGCTGAAATGATAAAATATATGAGAGACAAAGGTAACGAAGAACTACTTGACCTCTTCAACAACATTGTAATAAAAAAAGAAATACCTAAGGAATGGAATATAGGAATAATTATGCCCACATACAAAAAGGGAGACTCTAAGGAATGTTCAAACTATAGAGGAATAACATTAACTAGCATCCTAGGAAAAATATTGACAAGAATACTAGAAAAAAGACTCCGAGAGAAACTGGAAACAACACTAGAAGATACTCAACATGGATTTAGAAAAGGAAGAAGCACCCAGGACTTAATATTTGTAATCAGACAATTAGGAGAAAAACTAATAGGGAAAGGAAAGGAAATACATATATGTTTTATAGATTTTAAAAAAGCTTTTGATAGGGTAAGAAGAGAAGATGTATGACAGAGCTTGGAAGGGAGAGGTTTAGAGAAAGGAATGATAGAGATGATTAAGGCATTGTATAAAAGCAATAAGAATAAGGTGAGAACTTCCAATGCAGAATCAGCTGAATTCGAATCGCAAATTGGATTAAAACAGGGATGCGTATTGAGCCCATTGTTATTCTCTATATTAATAGACGACGCTGTTAAAAAAGCTAAACAAAAATTAAAAAATATGAAAGTAGGAAACTGGAAAATGAATGCAATTAACGTACAGGAACTAACGTTTGCAGATGATATGGTACTGATAGCACACTCGGAAGAGACATTACAGCAAAACTTGAAGATATACCAAGAAGAACTAACAAAGATAAACATGGAGATAAACACGAGGAAAACAAACACAATGATAATAGCAGCAGAAGAAAGAAAACATAGCATCAAAATCGGGGAAAAAGCATTGGAACAGGTTAAAAGTTACAACTACTTAGGAACAATCATTGAAGACAATGGGAGAATAGAGAAAGAGGTAAATGAGAGGATAGGGAAATCCGCAAAAATATATAACATATTGAGAAATTCGTTTCTGGATAAAAAAGAAATACCAAAAGAATACAGACAGAGGTGTATAAAAGAGTGGTCAGACCAACATTAACATATGGTAGTGAGTCATGGATAACCACGAATAGAATCAAAAGCAGAGTTACGGCCATGGAAATGAGATTCCTAAGAAGAATAGAAGGAGTAACTAGAAGAGACAGAATCAGAAACACGACAATCACAAATAGTCTGGGTATCAAACCAGTAGAAGTGGTCATAGAAGAGAGACAACTGGGATGGCTTGGACATCTACACAGAATGGAAGAAGATCGAATCACAAAGAGGATATGTGAAGCCAAAACAGAGGGCAAAAACAAAATAGGTAGACCCCGAAACACCTGGAAGGAGCAGGTGTATAGAACATTGGAAAAGAGAAGTATGGGATGTATTGAAGCCAAACAACTGGCTCAGAACAGGAACCTGAGGAAGATAAAAATAAGAAAATAAATAGTCCGACACCGCAAGGTATAAAGGACATAAGATTAAAGAATATATATATATATATATAATGCCATCATTAGTAAACGTTTAGTATATCAAAAGTGTAGGACATACTTAGTCTGAAAGGCTTTCATTAATTCACATAGAGGTCGCAAACATACCGCCCCAAAGGAACCTTAATTGTGAAAAGTTTTCAGTACCTTTACTATCGCTTTTCGCTGTGAGCCTTCCTACATGTACCAAAGAACCGTATCGCTCGTATTTGTATTATTTTATTGTCCTCTCTTCTTCCAATATTTACAGAAACTAAGGTGTGTCAACAATATTTCATGGAAAATATTAGGTAAACGAAAAACGATACGAAGTATTATTTTTCCGTTATTTTTTCTATTTCATTTCCATGTTATTCGTCCTTTCGATGTAGGGAAGATGGAAAAGCGCTTTTAGTTATTTTTTTGCTTGATAGGGCGTTTTTTTCGTTGCTTGTTTACGTTACACATGGAAGTTCGGCGCATAGTCTGGAATTCTTAAAATAATAAAAGTCGATTTCTAGTCTTATCTGCAACCATCAAACGTTTGTATTTCCCTCGAACGAATATTGTTACTTTTAAAATGCTTAAAAGTAATTAAATTTTGATGGACTGTAGATCTAACGAAGTGCAGCCGAAATATTGTCAAGAAATACACGTAAAATAAGCTATGGCCCCACAATGGCTATAATTGACAAGATCGTCGGGAATTTATATACAGAAGTTCGAATTTAATTATTGCACAGGTATACGAACTCCATACATAACAAAATCCAATACCCTTTGAATTGTTTTAAGAGTGTGTGCGTGGCCGAAACGTTGAATGACATTCAACGGGATCACGTACACGAAAACAGGACATCTATTACGACAAAAAAAATTACCGAATAAACATTGTCCTCCGCCAAAACTGCATCCCGTTAGAACAGTTCGAAACGCGTGCCAATTTGAGGTGGAAAAAATCGATTTGGCGTCCACATTGATGGTAAATAATAGAAATCGTATCGCGATTCCGAAAAACGTTCTATAGTCGACAATATTCGAACGTATCCCATTCAGGATAATCTGTGTTTATTTAATGCTCTTACTAAATGCGTATTACACAATTGAGCGTCATTGATAAATGCCCATTGTTTGTAATTAGCAATTTTCCAATGACTCCGCATGTATGGCAACCCATCGTACTATGTACGTTTATTGTTTGTTGGCTGAACGATTCATGGTATTCAAGTTACCCTTCCTGTGTATTTCTAGAAACTATACACCCATTCTGTATAGAGATCTGCGAATCTGTTTATTTATGAAACAGGTACTGTTTGCAGCATGCATCGCTAGTTGATCATTAAAGTACATGATTGTACAATAGGGAGAATAATCATGACAGCGAAATAACGTAGTATCTCAATGAAACTTTTCTAATAGCCCATAATTACAATAACATTGTTCTCCGTTATAAACCAATTACGTCTGCAGATAATTTTAAGGAGAATTTAAGTATGAGTTTGCTTTTATTCTATTTCTTTCTATACTACTATAATATTGTCAACAAATACATTCTCTTATATATAACCGCGTGTATGCAAATGGTGCACACTTTGGACAAACAGTAGACGCTCGATTATGTGAACGATATCAGCCAAGCTCTGTTTATATTACTGAAAGTTTAACACATGGGCTGAAAAGTCCCGGGCCTAACACATACTCGACGCTAGTTTTATTGCAGTCACCTTTCTCTCAGTTAGTACTAACCTTCAAAAGTCAGTTGTTAAAATTTTATGATATTCTATTCATTAGTTTGCGAGTTATTGTGCTACGAGTCACGCTACTTTTCTTATTTTCAAAACAATGGATCAAAAACAATTTCGTGTTTTAATTTTACACTGCTTCTTGATGGGACAAAATACCGTTCAAGCGAAGCAACGGCTTGAAAAGTGTTATGGGGACTGCGCTCCATCAGAAACAACAATAAAACGTTGGTTTGCTGACGTCAAACACGGTCGTAGAGACACCGATGATGCAGAACGCAGTGGACGGTCCAAATGAGGCGGTAACACCAGAAAACATCAAAAAAATCTACAAAATCGTTTTGAATGATCGAAAAGTGAAGTTGCGTGAGTTAGCTGACATCGTAAAGATATCAAAAGAACGTATTGTCTTTATATTGCATGAGCATTTGACTATGGGAAAGCTTTGTTCAAAGTGGGTGCCGCGTTTACTCACAGTTGACCGAAAACAAGAACGTGTTGATGATTCTGAGCAGTGTTTGGCCATGTTTGAACGTAACAAACCGGAATTTTTGCGTCGATATGTGACAATGGATGAAACATGGATCCATCACTTCACTCCGAAATCAAAACGATCGTCATCTGAGTGGACAGCAACTGGTGAATCTCGTCCAAAGCGCCCGAAAGCACAACAATTGTCTGGAAAGGTTATGGCCTCGGTATTTTGGGATGTACGTGGTGTAATATTCATCGACTATCTTGAGAAAGGAAATACCATCAACTTTTAATTTTATATAGCGTTATTGGAGCGTTTGAAGGCCGAAATTGCAAAGAAACGACCGCATATGGCAAAGAAAAAAAAAATCAAGATAACGCACCGTGTCACAAGCCAATCAAAACAATAGCAAAACTACATGAATTGAACTTCGAATTGCTCCCACATCCACCGTATTCGCCAGATTTGGCTCCCAGCGACTACTGGCTGTTCGCAGACCTTAAAAAAATGCTCGCCGGTAAGAAATTTCGCACGAACGAAGAGGTTATCGCTGAAATTGAGGCCTACTTTAAGGCAAAAGATAAATCGATCTACAAAAGTGGTATTGAAATGATTGCGTTGCTCTTGATGGAGATTACGTTGATGAATAATGTTGAACCAAAAAAAACGTGTTTTCTTTGTTAGACCCGGGACTTTTCAGCCCATGTGTTACATTAGCGAGCCTTATTTTATTTCTAAAGAATTTGCATGAAAGAAAATATGTGTGTTTATTAAAAAATAAATTATGGAGAATGAATTTCATAATTAGTCATCCAAGCGGATTTTGTACAGTTATAATCGTCGGAACGCTTCAAACTTCTAAATGAACGTGGATTTTTTACCTTTCCTATTACTAGTGGCCTTATTTTATTTGTACCACTAGCATTAGTGCACGAGAGAAAAGTTATGCGTTGTATTTACGCCATTCTACCCGGAGCAGATTTTTCGTGTGATACAACATAGGTCTTCGTTAGTAGTAATTTCCAATAAAGACTGGTTTCATCCGCATCGTATATTTGCTCCTCATTTAAATCTAGCTGTTTGATTTTGTTCCTAAAACGATTGCACTAGTTGCGATGGTGTCGATAATTTTTCACCAGATATCGACAGCAGTCGAATTCCATATCTCCTTTTAAAACTTTTTAGCCAGTTAGCACTGGCTACAAAATTCTCGGTCTCTTTTAGGTTTTCATTCAATAATTTTGCTCTCTTTTTAATTAATTCACCGCTAATTGTAACATTATTATTCCTTTGTTTTAAAAATTATTTATACGGACGATTTTCAATTCTAGGGGCTTGGGCATTTTTTAAAGTTCTGCGATTTCGCGGGCCTTCGTATGTATCTGACACACGTTAAACGTAACACACATCTTAACAGCAGAAATCCGGCAATGCAACTAACTAAGTTGAAACGTGCATAAAGCAAAACAAAAATTCTGTAATCCTGTATATATTTCTAAATAATATTGTCGCATTGCCTTATCTAAAAATCCGTCGCATTACAGACCCAATTGCAAACTTCTACATGGCAATCAACACGTTATTATATTCTGATTTATTCTAAACACAATATGGTTAATATTATTGATGTATAAAGTACTTGTATTGTTCGGTGTCTTTGTGAAAGTTATTGATCTACATATAATTTAGATTTCATTTTAATTATACCTTATTTCGTATATACTTAGGATCGTTTACTAATATTTCTTTGTGTTAACATCTATAATTGACGATAGCTTTATGTTGTCCGAGACCATTATGAAAAATGAAGTATTCCGGAAATGGAATATTAATTCCGACTGGGAAAAGGTCGTAGTACAACATGTATGATTCTGCTTTTGACGTACAACCACAATCCGCGACCCGCAACGATCCATCATGGTAGGCTGCGACAACCCCTCGTCATGTAGGAACGACGATCATTGATATCGGATTCTACCCCAGTTGACATATTATACAGGCGATATCCGCGTCGCCTACCCTCCGAAAACATCCCTCTACCGGAGTCCGCGTTGATCCACCAAGCGTATAACACCGACATTTTTGCTACCGAAAATACGTACATGCTTTTCAACAATATAATGCAGTCACGATAAAATAGTTTCAGTTGAATGTACGATTTTGACAGTTGAATGACAATCGTTTGTTCGATTATGAGAAACAAAAGAATTCATTAAATTAGAGCGAAAATTTTTCTGTGCAATACGGCGCGATCAGAACGCAACGAATTCAGATTGAAAAATAAACGCTTTCGCGTTTCAAGGTGGATGTTATTCACGAAATAATAAAAAATTTCAATAAAGCATATTTCACACTACGAAATTAAATTGCTACTTATTGTTCAGTTGTTATTTCGTTTTGTTTATTTTGGTGCGTACAGGATTCACATCGTTTGGTATGGCTAACTTTTTCACGAAATGGAAGGCAATAAAGATGAAGCTGAACTGTGTATTTATATTAAGGACAAAAACATGGGAAAAGCGGAGACATTTCTTTAGAAAGCGGAACATTTATTTCCAACAGAGAAGGCTGAGCTTTTACTCGCAAGTGTCCAATTTATCGCTGGAATATTGCAAAGAATGATAACCAAAACAGAAGTAATCAGTGTCAAACATGGACAAACCAGCTAAACCAGAGTACACTCCCGAACAAGCTGAAGCTCTCAAACGTATTAAAAAATGTAAGAACTACTACGAAATCTTGGGTGTAAGTAAGGATGCTTATAAAAGGTTGGTGCTACAATTGCATCCTGATTAGAACAAACATCCTGGATCAGCGGAAACATTTAAAGCAATAGGTAACGTAGTTGTGTTAACTGATGGAGAGAAACGTAAACAGCGTGTACGTGTAGACCTGTATAGTACCTGTAAAACAGAAAGCTGATAGAGGATATGAATCATACACGAGAGGTTTTGAAACTAACGCTACGAGGGCAACCTGAAATGTTTCCAGAATCGATAAGAGAAACACGGTATTGGTGTGGTTTCTTATTTTTATTTTTCGAACCCTTTTCACATTTGAAAAGGGTCCAGTCCCTTCAAGCTGTCAGAAAGTAGGACGTTTCGAGGTCTGCAAAATAGCGATCTGGTCTAAGTCCGCTCAATATGGAGGATGAGAGACTAATTCGTAGCGCAACTCATTCAATTTGGACACGACGATGCGAGATGAATGAGCCGATGTATTATCGTGCTGGAACAACAGTTTTTTTTCCGTTGCAAACGAGGCCGTTTCTCCTTCTATACTGCATCGAATCGGGTCAATATCGCTGTAGTATCGCCCCGTGATTGTCCTTTCCTTCTGCAGATAGTCGATGAGGATAACACCTTGGGAATCCTAAAAAATAGCAGGCCGATGGAACAGTCTTCAACTGTTCCTTGGTCTCCGGTATGCGGTGGTGGTTCTAACTCTCATCCACGTTTACGAAACGCATGAAGATATTCCTTGGATTGCGTGGGATCCTGGCCAGACACTCTTCCAAAATGGTCACGCAATTTCGGTTTTTGTCGCGCCGAAAGCTTTTTCATACTCAAAATTTCGTTCTTTCGTTCTTCTCAGAGGCGTGTTGTCTCTGCTACCACTTTCAGCTTCAATCAGCGATCGGTTAACACGACATCATGAATCTTGTCGACCATTTCATCGTTGGTAGCAGTTTTTAGGCTTCCATTGCGTGGTGCATCACTTCTGCTTGTGCGACCACTTTTGAGCTCGCTCAGCCAGAATCTGATGGTCGGAAGTGGTGGAGTACATCTGCCATGAATCTCTAGTAAAATATTTCGAATTTCCGTGTCCCTTTTCCCAACCATCCGGAAAATCGATTTTATCCATTTTTGCGAAACCGCCTGACTTACTACACAAAGCACACTCTTAAGCAACAACTATTGCCAGTAGACGTTTGAAATTTTGACAGTTTCCATAAGAAAAATTGCTCTTGCCAACCAATGAATCCACCTCAACCTTCGTGCGCCATCTCATGCCGATTCCGGAAACTTTTCAGCTCGTCCTCGTATATAGTACCATATACCTATCACTACTAAAGACATATCCTGATTCAAATTCTCTGTAGGAAGTGAGATGTTTCTTATTGACTATTGTTTTTGATGATTTTCTTTCTTTACGGTTATATCATTCTGCAATCAGTTCATGTGGTTAACAAGACGAGCTATGCATCATGTAAAAAGGAAATTCAAGTGAAGCATATGAAAGCTTTAAAGGCAAAGTATTAGCGTTATATTCCATGCACTGTTATATTGTTGATTCCTTGCATGTGGCATTTAGATAGAAAAAAATGTGTTGGTGATTTTACTACAATTTACATAGACATAAACTAAAGCTTCATCGAAAAAGGTACTAATCGATACCAGAATTGATTAAAAAATCAATTAATATAAGAGACCTCATAATAAATTATGTATATGCGAACGCCACACGTCACCTAAAAATATGAAAACAACGCAAGGTTAACATTTTTTTTCCGTTCACTACACACGCCGCGATACGTTATTCTTTCCACAATTTCAACGACCACGCTCTGACTCCCGAGCCCCAGGAACAGAGCTTTGTACGCAACCTACGTATTATTTTGCGAAACTCTATTCCGTCGGATATATACGGCGTCATAGAACGAGGAAAATAATACATACTGGGAAAGAGAATAGCTCTTACGGCTTTTCCTGTACGAAGCTACAGGTTATCAGCAGTATCTCTACGAGACAGACGCTCAACTTCCGAAACAATGTAGAATTTTTCGCGTAGAAATGGAAATCAAACCATAAAAAGAGGCTGGACTTATTGGACTTATCAATATTCCGTTGCGTTCTGAAACGTATTTTGGTTTCGAAGTCGACTTTAGTTTCTGAAGGGCGGTGGATATCATTTTCTGCAGTTTCGTGACGTAAATGTGTCTAGGCTGGTGTACTTTACACTTCATTCTTTTAAGGAATATTATCTACTCGTGCTAGGTGTGATAATATGGAATAAGTTCGAACAAACGTATTAAACCTTAGAGCAGATGTAAATCCGTTACTAATCTACCCGAAATTTTAATCTTGTTTGTAATTTGAGTACCAACTATAAATGTACCAGGAAAGAGCATACCTGTTTAAACTGGACACCGTACAAATGAAACGCAAAAATAATGATGCAAAATCAGTGTAACACATGGGCTGAAAAGTCCCGGACCTAACACATAGTTGACGCTAGTTTTATTGCAGTCACCTTTCTCTCAGTTAGTACTAAAAGACAGCTGTTAAAATTTCATGATATTCCATTCATTAGTTTGTGAGTTATTGTGCTAAGAGTCACGCTACTTTTGTTATTTTCAAAACAATGGATCAAAAACAATTTCGTGTTTTAATTTTACACTGCTTCTTGATGGGGAAAAATACCGTTCAAGCGAAGCAACGGCTTGAAAAGTGTTATGAGGACTCCGCTCCATCAGAAACAACAATAAAACGTTGGTTTGCTGACTTCAAACGTGGTCGTAGAGACACCGATGATGCAGAAGGCAGTAGAGGTGCAAATGAGGCGGTAACACCAGAAAACATCAAAAAATTCACAAAATCATTTTGAATGATCGAAAAGTGAAGTTGCGTGAGTTAGCTGACATCGTAAAGATATCAAAAGAACGTATTGGCTTTGTATTGCATGAGCATTTGACTATGAGAAAGCTCTGTTCAAAGTGGGTGCCGCGTTTGCTCACTGTTGACAAAAAACAAGAACGTGTTGATGATTCTGAGCAGTGTTTGGACATGTTTAAACTTAACAAACCGGAATTTTTGCATCGATATGTGACAATGGATGAAACATGGATCCATTACTTCACTCCGGAATCAAAACGATCGTCATCTGAGTGGACAGCAACTGGTGAACCTCGTCCAAAGCACCCGAAAGCACAACAATCGGCTGGAAAGGTTATGGCCTCGGTATTTTGGGATGTGAGTGGTGTAATATTCACCTTGAGAAAGGAAATACCATCGACAGTGAATATTATATAGCGTTATTGGAGCGTATGGCAAAGAAAAAAATTTTGTTTCATCAAGACAACGCACCATGTCAGAAGTCAATCAAAACAATGGCAAAACTACATGAATTGAACCGTATTCGCTAGATTTGGCTCCCAGCGACTACTGGCTGTTCGCAGACCTCAAAAAAATGCTCGCCGGTAAGAAATTTCGCACGAATGAGGAGGTTATCGCTGAAACTGAGGCCTATTTTGAGGCAAAAGATAAACCGTTCTACAAAAGTGGTATTGAAATATTAGAGCGGCGCTGGAATGATTGCGTTGCTCTTGATGGAGATTACGTTGATGAATAAAGCTAATTTTGAACCAAAAAAAACGTGTTTTCTTTGTTAGGCCCGGGACTTTTCAGCCCATGTGTTATTTCAAGTTGATGTACTTACTGTCAAACACAACAAATTAAATAATAATAATAGAATTTATTGTCCAACAGAATACCAATTACAGGACAAAAATAATACAAAGCCATACATACATTGTGAAAAGAATACTTAGAAACTAAAGACCTAAGAAATAACTAGTGTAAAGTTATTATGAACAAAGCTCTTACAAATTATGGCAAACAAAATGAAATTATTGAATATTTGTCTAGATTCGAGAAAACTATCATTATAGTATTTATTTTCTAAGCAACACATTATATATGTGGGCTTTATGGAAGATACTAGTTTTCGGAATTGGTACTGCAAACGTAGAACAGAATTTAGACGAAAAACGAGGTATATGAAGGTGCAACTTAGATAATAAATCGCCGCAATCAACAAATCCATTCATTAATTTCAAGATAAATTGGGAACAATAAGTTTCTCTGCGTTCTTTAAGGGAACGCATGCCCTTACGCTCCAGTGAAAAATAGTAATCAGTTCCTCTAGGAAGATATTGAGTCTGGAATTCTGGTAGAGCCTTGTTTGGTGCGTATAAAGCGAGACAGTTCCTGAGGATTACCAGATATAGTTTCCTGATAACTTAAAAGAATTTCTCGATAAGTTAAAAGAATTTCAAATAGACACTTAGTCTCGATATAATTTAAAAATAATTTAATTAACTTGTGGCGTTTTAGTAAAAATTTTCGCGCTTTATTGACCCTATTACTTCTTATTTCTTCAAGTACGTCCCAACTTATGTAGTAGTTCGTTCAATAGAGACTACATGGGAGCAAGAAAGTAAATCGAATCCCACACTGACCCAATACTTTCCGTTATCGAACTCTATACGGTTTAACTACTTTCGCGATTTATTTTGTTTAATCCAATGTGTGCCAGTTGCCATTGGAAACCTCCTAGCGATACACTAAGTTTTCCGTTGGCATTAGTAGTCAGGAAAAGTTACCTTGCAACTTAGTAGATCCTAGACACACTTCAAGGCTACGTGACTTCGAATATAGGTCCATGTGTGCACGCGATCGATCCGAATGGGTACGTAGATGCGTACACAAGAGCGTACATACAAACTTGGTTAATTATTCGCGTACACGGCGTTTATTAGTTGCGGGTACTTGTAAATTCCACCGAGATCCCTTGTTAGGTTTTACCGCGTAAACTCTCCAACATGTAATCAGTTCCCAATAGTAACCTACTACAAATGTTAGCATTTAATCGGGATCTTTTGCATTTAATAGCGGCGATGTTACCGTTGTCGTTAAAGTAATAGCACGTATAGCACTACACAGAGTTAACAGTAAAGTTCACATATTAGTGTTACCCTAAAGAGAGAATTATTCAAATTATACTTGCTACTTATACTAGGAAAAGTAACCTGTACGTCGAATGACACAAGCCTACATACAGGAGAGAATATACTCAGAATATTTATTTAGTTTTTAGATTGTGTTCACGTAGAAATGATTATTGATTTGAACGAATTGGGCAATTGTCACATTATATGCTTTTTGAAGTTCTTTACAATAAATTAAATATGATTTACCTTCAATATCTTCATGAAGAATTCCTATTAACAAATAGGCAATATAACGGCCGCACTTATCCGTACTTTCATCTACCATGATATAAATAAAATTATTCCCTACCAATTGTTGAAGGCCTGCCATTGTTTGCTGGTAACAAGATGTGAAATTAATGCGTTACACAGATCCGTATTATATTCTTCTTGTTCTGAGTTTCGTGAAGTTGATGCTACACATTGATATATAGATTACTGCACACATGCGGATCGCTTTAGTTTTTCACATTTTCCAATATGTGACACCCACAACAACAATTGTCATGTTATATCAAAAGTTAAAGAATTTAAAAACAATTGTAAAGCTTTTATCAAAATTAAACTTACCAGTTTTTTGCGGACTAGACGAAATATTTTGTCGCCATCCTTTACCAGTTCAGGATACGGCTTAATCCATACAGAAATTTGTTTCGCTGTACCCATTGTATGTACGCATAGTATTTAATAACGTAACACAATTACATGCCGTTATTTGGGAATTAATAATAATAAAACGTATTTACCACATCCGTTCTGCTAGGCGAAATTAAACACGTGCAGTTCTTGGAAAAAATTATAAGCGAAACCAATGTAAAAGATTTATCGTGCTAAGAATTATCCGTTGTCGATCTACATCAGGAATTACTAGGAATTTTCACCAATAGAAAGGATAAGAAAAAGCCTAAATATGCAATATATGCAACTTTTGCAAAAATATGCATAGAAATGCCGAAATATGCAATACATGCAATCACTAATTACTGCTAATTCACTTCAATTAGTGTAATACGTCTACATATACACTATAATTAAAGATATGCAAAAATAAAATACATGCATTTTGCACATAATCCGGTCTCTAGTTATAAGTCTCTCCCTTTTTATTTAGTAATAACTGCACTATATAATGCAACGTTCAAAATAAAATATTGAGACGACCTTTACATTTACATTTTCCTACGTTAGTTCACCGTAGCTTTTTAAAATAAACTTGAAAACCTCTAAACTCACTCAAGCGAAAAAATAAATCGAAATCTCCAGCTAGCTTTTCCATTCCATTTTGAGACGAGGTTTAATCGCCGTAGCGGCAGATTCAATTGCAAATTTTCGCGGTATCCAATTCCGTCATCGCGCGGCGCATAACAGTAGGTCGCCAGATTCAATTGAACCGTGCGGACAGGTCAAACGCTCACGCAAACTGCTTCAAATATTTGCGGAGTGTTTGCGCACTAATTGCAGCGTTCCTACAAATGTAATTATTGGATGAAATGTGCAGTCATAATCACCTACAAACATGCCAAAGGCGGTACGGGCGCGCACAGACAGCCTTCCATTCTATGCCGATCTTTGTACGGAGCGCATGTACGAAATTGATATTAGTATTGGATACGAATTTATATTAATATGCGAGAATTACGCGAACTAGAACAGTTTGCGGAGTTTAAGCAGTTCCCTTGCAGGTAGTTTCACGCAGAGATGATTTAGAATTTACGGCGAACAAGGGAAGGGTTTTAGTACTACGTGAACGTTACATAATATTCTCAACTCATAAACATATACAAACACGTGGATATACCTTGCAAAATTTAATAATTATAGCGTTGTCTGAGTTGAGCAAATTGACATTCTAATGGTAAAGTTACTAGTTTGTGTGATACACCAGTTAGACAATTCACTGAAATATGCAATATGTAAAGATGTAACCTCCAAGAGTATTTGCATTCTAAAGGCATATTCGCAATAAACTATACGTAGTGTATAATAGAATTTAAGCTAATGAAACAATCTTTAAAGCATGTGTACATAAATATACGAGGCAGGCGCTGTAAATTATCGGCTTGATATAGATCAGGAATAATATAAGAAATTTTATTTTTCAATGTAATATCCCCTAACTTCTATACAGTTATTACAACGATTAATTAATAATTCAACGCCCTTATAAAAATTGCGCTTACATTAAAAACTAAGAAATACTAGGAAAAATTTTTGTACGTCTCTTTGTTATAAATACAAGACAGTGGCAACGTCGCAGGGCTAGATAAAAATCCACACGTCTGTATTACATATACTAGGCTTTGACAAAGTATGTTTGTGTATGCAGGGTTTAACAAGTAGCCATTCACATGGTGAGCTTCACAACATACTGTTTGTCATATATGAAATATTATATAGATATGATAATTTAATAATAATAATAATTCTTTTTTTTGCGGAGGTGAAATGCATTGACGCATACTAGTATATCCATCTATATGCTGGACTCCCTCTGAAGGAGGACTACCAGCTAAAACACCTCCTCTTCTTCTAGACACCAGTCCGGAACCGTTTATCACATTACTTCGGGCTGGGTCTATGCATTTGGCTGTAGAAAGGCCACACTCCATTGTGATTCGGAATTATAGCAATTCTCTGTCTATGCTGCAATTCAAGTCTCCCTTCTTTTTGCGCAGTACATATTGCACATACCGCGAAACTAATAATAACAATAATAATAATAACAATAACAGTAACAATAACAACAATAGTAATAATGAGCATATCCATCAATACTCGGACTCCCTTTAATAGAGGACTACCAGCCACCACCCGTTAATCACTTTAGTGTGTCTAGTTTGCTGTACAAAGGCCACGCTCCACTGGACTTTCGAATTATAGCAATTCTCTTTCCATGTTGCGGTCCAAATCGCCTTTCTTCGTGCGCAGGATATATTGAACGTATCGCGTTAAACTTGTACAGCAATTTTCATTGGCTGATATCTTGGTTATAATTGTGTCGATCGTAAGTTCGTCGATCTCCATTTCGAGTAACCGTCTTGGCTCCGCCCATCTCTCACATAAGAAGAAGGTATGGTGCGCATCATCTATCTCATTTGGGCAATACAAACATGCTCCAGTCTCGGTCTTACCCATTCGGTGCAGATACGATTTGAAATAGCCGAGACCGGTCAAAAACTGAGTCAGGTTATGGTCCACCTCCTCATGGGTTCTAGAGATCCAGGGGCGGAGGCGCGGAATCAGTCTCGCAGTCCAGCGCCCTCTTCCGTGCGTCTCCCAAACTCGTTGCCATGCTTCTAATGTGGCGTCTCTTTCGTTGGCGACTCGTTCTTCACCTGCACGTCTCCTCATATATATGCGCTTCCTTTCCTGAGCAAGGAGCGACACTGGGATGACTCCCGCTACCACTAGGACCGCCGGTTCCGACACAGTGCGGTACGCCGAGGCAATTCTCAGTGCAGCCCTTCTCTGCACCTGGGCCAGCCTCTTACGATACATCTCCTTGCTCAGCGCGTCCGCCAACACCTCGGAGCCGTACAGTAAGACCGACTGAACTGTCGACATCAATAACCTCTGCTTCCTTAGCCGAGGACCACAAACATTAGCCATCAACCTACTGAAGTTCGCAACCATCTTCGCCGCCTTATCGGCAGTACGTAAAATTTGGTGACGAAAGGTCATTTTGGTATCAATCATCACTCCAAGGTAATAATAATAATGTTGATGTTCAGAGGGAGATAATTGACCTTGCTCCAAGTATTAATACGAAGAAGATTGTCTTGTAAATGTTTACAATCGAAAATTCTACCAACAGTATTAAATATCTTTACGTCATCTGCGTATTCTAAGACATGACACGTAAACAGAGATAGTAAATCATTTATATAAAAATTGAAGAGAAGTGGTCCAAGATTTGAATCTTGAGGAACACCTGATGTTGGAGAAAACGGCGTAGAGGAATAACCGTTGTAGCAGACATAACACTCCCTTCCAGTAAGGTAAGACTCAATCAACGTCAGGAAACCGACACCAAAACCAAATTTATCCATTTTTTGTAGTAGCATCTCGTCGTTAATTCAGTCGAACGTTTTAGAAAAATCTACGTAAATAACATCCACCTGCTTTCGCTTATCAAGCGCTTCACTAAGATATTGGCCAATGCATGCTAAATTAGTGATCGTCGACCTACCTGCAACAAAACCGTGCTGATGCTCAGATATGAAAGGAGTTATGCAGGTGGATATTTCTTTGTAAAGCAAATGTTCAAATACCTTAGCGAAATTGGGCAGTATACTTATAGGCCTATAATCAGCAATGTCAGATCGGTTTCCTTTTTTAAACACGGGGGTAATTCTGCTAATTTTCCAAACCCTTGGAAAAGTTGACGTGCTTATCGCTAGATGAAATATAGTTGACAGTGGATAGGACAGAACAGGAGCACAATCACGTATCGAAGAAGCTCGGTATTCCATCATCTCCAGTTGTCATATTAGATTTAAGTCTCTTGATACTGTTCTCGACATCTAATTCAGAGAAGGCATGAACACAAAAATTATTATAATTGAGAAAAGAGTTGAAAGATACATGTTGAATACTATTTAATTTTCTTTATTAGTTTTGCGAAATTAAAAATTTTACGATAACGGTAAGATTTGAACATAGAACTCCTATTCGCTAGCCAAGTGCAAATCGCTATCCAAATCGCTAAATTTAAATGGCTACTTTAAATATCTTGATGGCTGCAGATGTGTATGTGTATCCTTAATATCCAGGTACACACAATATTTAATATCAGTGCGAAGTCAATTCTCAATTAATTTACTTTTAATGTAACTTCCTTTGATTTTTTTTTTTGAATCCTGTCCTTTATACCTTGCGGTGTCGGACTATTTATTTCTTATTTTTATCTCCCGCAGGTTCCTGTTCTGGGCCAGTTGTTTGGCTTCAATCCATCCCATACTTCTCTTTTCCAATGTTCTATACACCTGCTCCTTCCAGGTGTTTCGGGGTCTACCTATTTTGTTTTTGCCCTCCGTTTTGGCTTCAAATATCCTCTTTGTGATTCGATCTTCTCCCATTCTGTGTAGATGTCCAAACCATCCCAGTTGTCTCTCTTCTATGACCACTTCTACTGGTTTGATACCCAGACTATTAGTGATTGTCGTGTTTCTGATTCTGTCTCTTCTAGTTATTTTTAAACGATAATTTAATTTCCTTGGTGGTGCCGTCGTTAATTTTTATTACGTAATTTAATTATTTTGTGAAATTAAAAATTAAAATTGACTAAAAATAACTACTTTTAGAAAAAAAAATGACCTCTGAATGAACTTAGCAGCACCCGCTACATTCACTTTTGAGCTTCTTCGGTTCGTACAAACAGACACGGCTTCAAAACGAATCAGTTATATTAGGAAACGTTTGAATTTATTGCAATTTCAAGTTCCTATTGCTCATTAAATATCCTTATTTGCTTTCTTATGACCCTTATAGCTCTAGACCTATTAGACCTTTCATAGCTCCTACAGACTGAAGATCTTCAATATCAATCTTTGACATTGCTAATCTACATAAATAGATTTTCCTAGGTTGGTTGAGTAACCCGATTCCAATAAGATTGTGTCCGTAATAATACGAATCATAGTACTTAGATTCGAAATTCAAACGATCCGTAGGCGAACCGCTGCTTACCAAATAGCCTCCTTTTCCGCTTAATATATTGTTGATGTGAAACGAGCGAATTCCTATTGAGAATACCTCAACGTCCTTTGTGTCCGAAAAGAAGAGGTCTTAATACAATCTACTGACCGGATCTAATTTAGATTCCCCCCTTGATTTACATGAAGCAGTGAATATTCGCTTTATTGGGTTATGCAAATTTAATATTGACCGGTTCGCAAATATCCATAGAGAAAGGTAGTAGTGATACATACCTAGGTTTTTGGGGAAATTTGGTATACAGGACACCTTAAAATAATAGCGCAAACTATTAATAAGCGTCATTATACAAAATATACTTGTAGATCTTCTTATTTATGTATATAACTTATATAGTTTTAGTGTGTAACACCACAAAATTCACAGACTGATAAAATTTAAGCACTTATACAGGTGTCCTGGCTAACATTTACAATAACGAAATCTCCCTTATTATAAGAGGTACAGATATGCTCACACTAAGTAATCAGAAATGCATGAACTTATAAAGGTCTACATATGTTACATCAAAAATCGAAAAGAAATTAAACTTAATAAACAGATTTTGAATATCTTTTCTGGGTTTTTCTCTTCACTTTTAGCTTTCGTACTCTATTGATACTAAATTGTTTTTTTCCTATGGAACATCACTAGCATTTAGAACAGTTGCATATGGCATTTTCAGTAACGAAGTACTTCTCTTGCATAGGTGCATTTCTTGTCTCTGAATCTTTCTCATGAAAATTCATTAACCGCAAAATGGTTTTACCAATACTGTAGGCATATTAATCTTATCAAAAATATAACTGCTATCTTTTTAATAATTTTAAAGCGATAGTTAAGTGCGTGTCTATAAAATTTATAGAAATATATCTCCATAGTTTGAACTTCATCCGTCTATTTATGTGAAGGTTCAAGTTTTGCACCTATGAGAGCATATTGTAATTGTGTAATGTGTAATACCTTCCTTACATCATCAAAATATTCACAGCAGTAAAACGCAGTCCTTAACCATGTTCCCCAACGCGTAGGAATCGGCTGTGGCGGTTCACTGTGGGGACTTTAGAAATACTGCCTTCGTGTGAGTTATTAAAGCATTACTCGTGGATAACATTCAGAGATTAATTGCGTGACGAGGTTTAAAGCATCGATTTTACATGTTACATATAACAGATTGCCACTCTCGTCTTTAAGAGATCCGAATAAAGAAAGCATGTTAGCGTCACCGTCACTAACAACCATTAAAAGTTGGATTGTTGAAACTTTAAATTTGTTCAATGCTCTCAATACCACTTTTAAAATTCCCAGTACATTTTGCAACTCCTTCGGAAGCAAGTAAGATAGGAGGTAACGGTTCAAACTCTTCCATCCATTGTACGTACCATCACACTCAGTACAGAATATTTTTGGAGATCGGTTGTTTCGTCCGCGGATAGCCACAATTGCTTATCTTCCAATTCTGCTTTAATTGTTATTTCAACATAGTCACGAACAGATGGCACAAAGTTTCTTAACGATGTCCGATTTAGTAATGTATAATCCGAATACTTGCTACATTACATAGAATAAAACAAACACCTATATCAAATATTAATTGTTCGCTGTATCGTTTGCCACTGATTTTTTAAAGATGAATTTTTATCGATCATAGGAAACAAACTGAAAGTTTATCCAACTTAGAACTTGGCTATTCCTACCTACAATGGACACTGTTAATTTCCTTCAGTCAACAGAATCGCTCCCTTGTCATTTGTACTCAGTATAAGTTTCTAGAAAGTTTATGCTTTGCTAAATTCCATAGAAATTAACTTGATCGAAATCGTCCATACCAAATGCGATCACGGTGGTTAAACATGTTTCAAAACGTTCATCCTTAATGCACTATAATTTCGCATTGGCGATTGTCGAGACTATTCGCTAAATCACGAATATGTATGAATACAAACAACGCACCTGTACCCGCTTATTAGTAGAACAATAGTATCGATTGAATTCCGTTGAAAATGCTAAAGCGGTCGTATTGATTAATTGCCTATATCCTGGAAATGAGGAGATATACTATAGAAACATTTTCGTAAACTGCAAAATCCGTCGAGACCTGCCAAATACCGAAACTTCCATTAGTAATCTATTAGCATAAGTAAATATTTCAAGCTTATATAAATATTTATTGACTCGCGTATTGTTTTTCGGGGGAAGTTCGATATTTCGCGAAGTTTGTTGGTTGTCGGAGTTTTGAAGTTCGAAAATTAAAGTTTGCAGTACCTACGGAAAGTTCTGTTTATTTCGTATATAACATAAATTTGAAACTATCTTACGAAGACCGTATTGAAATAGGCGGAATTTTCATAAGTTTCATTTCGATATGAGTATAAAACTCTGTATTCTCAAAACTTTATAGGATACTAAGAACATAAAGTAGGTACTCTATTATTTTTAGTAGATTCTTGGTATTCACATGCATGTAAATATTTTGTAAATAGTTATATATTTTCTGTTTAGTCATCGTAAAATGTAAATAAAAATTTTGTAAATTATAAAAAGGATATTTCTTCCTCAATTGTCATAAAAGTAAAGTAATGGCATTTAGCAATTTGTAAATACCGGTTAATACGTAGATGTTTCATTGTTAGTCTTCCAGTTTTTTTTTGTGATTGACTCCAATTTTATTATTCGATTGATGTTTTTGATATTTAGTTAACTGAGATTTGAAGATCATATCTACCTACAAGTTTGTATCTCAAGGTATTGTTGTGATGTGGCTAATTGTTGAATTGTGTGTCGTGATTGTTCATAAAAATGCATCCTGTTAAACAAAGAGTCGTAATAACATACCTCCAGAAAAAGGACATGACGCCAACCCAAATTCATAAAGACATTACGGCAACTATTGGTGTGTCTGCAGTTTCTTATGATATAGTCAAACGCTGGTGTTGAGGTTTTAAATGCGGAAGAAAATCATGTTGAAGCCAACGTGCCGGTGGTCCTCCCATAACGGTAACCACAGAAAAATAAACATTAAAAAGATACACGATGTCGTACTGCAAGACTGACGAGTACGCATCGGGGACATTCTCTAAGATACTGGCTTATCATATTATGTGGTGAACAACATACTAACTAAAAAAAATTAGATATGGAGAAGATGACTGCAAGATCGGTGCCCCGAATGTTAACCATTGATCAAAAATGAAATTTTGTGCTGATTTGCAAGCGCCTCCTGCAAAGGTATCAAGCAAACAAAGAGAACTTTCTCAGTCGATATGTGACCATGGATGACTCATAGGTGCACCACTATGATCCCAAGACCAAAGTGCAAAGAAGAGAGTGGAAACATAACGGCTCTCCTCGTCCACACAAATTTAAGATTGCGTCGTCTGCTGAAATCATCTGACTATTTGTAAAGGTGACAGAGAATTACAACAATGTCACTGTAGTTTTACTCTAAGGAGGTTGTTACGTTCTCCTGGTTTGAAGAACAACGCCGCTGTAGCCTGCTCGTAATTTCCTAAATTACTTGACCAATACTTACTTGTAGAGTATGTTCGCTTATTTACTAGAGGAGAGGTTGTACAGTGAAACTCAATGCGCATGCGCAAAAAATATATATTTAAAAATGAAATGGTTACACGGTTTCCACTCTTGCCTATGTACATGTACGATGTACGTAAGATATATAGATTTGCAATAATTGCAGTTATTCGAGCTCTCTTATACATGTAATGTACATTAGCATTTGTATATGTATTTTCATTGGTAGCAACATAAAGTAATGCCTCAGCATGTACATTGCAACGCTATGTCTTAATTCTGTTTAAAAGGTTAAACTCTTATATGCTTCCGCTGAAGCTTTGTCGGAGGCATGTACTAATGCCTCTATCTGTTTGCATGCACCACTACCTTTTATAGGGAGCCAACCCTATTTATTTCTTAAATTTATAAGCGCACCTCGGTGCTATGCTTATTTATATGTCCCTTTCCGGGAGCCTAATATACTTTCCTTGTTTTAAATTTGCCTAAGGGACTTGGCCCTGTATTATTGGCATGCATTTGTACTTGACCAAATACGTTTGTTATATTCACATTTATAGGGGAACCCACCCTATCTCTTAGAGCTTGAACGCCTGGTCGAGGGCGACAGTAGCGATAATAGCCGATCTCAATACAAAAGTAATGTCACAGCTACCCAGGCGTTCTCGTTTAAAATATTACGCTATGTGCAATCTTTAGCTCTATACTACTGCGCCCCAAAGAAGGGAAAAATCCAGTAACCAGCAAATGTGCGAACTGTGCACCGACAAGTAAAACGGAGCGATGATGCCGACATTACATAAGAAAACTGGTCCGTGACACTCGTCCGCTACGACGAGCAACTAAATGAAAAATTTCTAAGTCCCGATACGACAAGGACCGAACAAACGTACAAAAGACAACGGGCGCTGCGGCCGCAACGACCGTCAGCAAGAAGCGGAGTGATCGTATTTGTAGAGGAGGTCTATACATGCGCGCCGACAATCTCACCAAAATAATTTCCGACACAAACTTAACTGAAGACTAAAAATATGTATAGACGACAATGGACACAGTAGCCTCGACGTACGATGATAGAAAATCGAGAATTTATACTTATTAAAAAATCTATACATGTGGTCCGACGACGTTACCAAATGACTCCCGCCAGAAATAAATGTATAGACAACGTCCTCGACGATTCCCGCCAAAACTAGAAAAACTTAGAAATCTCTAATAATCTTACGACGACGTTACTGTACACGTTACGACGAGGCACGAAAGGTGACCGAGAGTGCACGATCGCTAATACCTCGACTGTCGCGCGGGAGACGACTGCCTATGCTTGTGTACCTTAAATTTCAAGAAAACTCCCATTAAATATCCGACGACGTTGCAGTGAATGATTTCTAATTAGGCAGTTTTAGCTAGCGTAATGCGAATGGCTGACTTGCATACATATACAATGCGTAATGTACATACATATTAAAATAAAATTGGATATAAGAGAGCAAAATAAATAAATATAAGAATGAAAATAAAGTAATATTCTAAATGAAAATAATAATGCAAAGAAGATAAAATACATAGTAGTGAAAAAAATATAAAATATAAAAAACAATGTTAAGTCCTTAACAGAGGTCGGGGATACGGCTTAGAGATCCACCTTATATAACAAGTGCTTGCAGCATATATCCTCTTCTCACATCCCAAGGGGCCTTATTTCAGATCGTTCCAGTCATCTTGTTTCAGAGCTCTTCTCTCCAATTCGGTCTCCACACTCTTTATCCATCTCTTCCTTGACCTTCCTCGTAAATTCCCTCTGCTGGAGTCCAGTTCTATACTTTTAGCTGTATCCTTCTTCTCTCCATTCGGCGTAGATATCTATACCATTTTAATTGTTTTTCGTTTATTGTATCTGTAATAGTATCTTGTACTTCTAGTTTTTCTTTAATGTTTTCGTTTATTACATGATCTAGTATGGTTAAACCGCAGCATCTTCTTCAATAGGCCATCTCTGCTGAGAGTAACCTTTGAAACAAACTCTTGTTTACATTGGAAAATGGTGACTCGTTTATAACACCATCTTCAATTTATTTATACACATTCTTCCAACACTTACCAGCAAAACCCTGCAGGATTAAACTGCTATCAATTGATCAGGGTAGTGTCAGTTCAAGAATCGGATGCCTATCGTGGCTTGAAACAATTAAAAAAATATATACACAACGCTTCATAGTTGGAGATTGTGCAAATGTTTTTGTCAAACCATTACGCTATCTGTTTAAACTTTCTTTAACAACCTGTGTTCTTTTTTAAATTGCTGGAAGATAAGTAAAATCATTCCTATTCATAAAAAAATGAAATGTTAGTTCAATTAGAAATTATCGCCTAATAACTTTACGAAAGCATTTGAAATATGTCTTTATCCTTGTATATATCCACAAATCCGACCATCCCCTTTAAAATATCAGCATGGCTCTGTGAAGAACCGATCAACGGTTACCAATTTATCCAAACTGAGCCAGTATCTTTCAAAATGTTTTGACACTAGCGAACAAGTCGATGTCATATACACCGACTTCTCTAAAGCTTTTGATCGTATTGATCATGGGCTTATTGCTGGATGAACTTGTAGCCGTTGGGTTTGCTCCAAGTCTAACATCACTGTTCTAAACGTACCTGTTAAGTAAAAAATAGCATGTGTGTTGTAATGGCTATCAATTAGATTTCTTTGTTCCTACCTCGGGAGTTCCTCAGGGAAGCAATCTAGCCCCTTTTGTTCTTCCTATTGTACATTAATGACCTTTGCGATATCTTGAAATGTGAAAAGTTGTTATTTGCAGATTATCTGAAGCTGTATTATCGAATTCAAACAAATGAAGACTGCACGTTTGTGCAATAATCAATCGATGTGTGATCTTCAAACAAATTAGACTTGAATATGTCCAAGTATAACATCCTAACACATTCGTAAAACCAACCCGATTATAACAGATTTAACAGTTTTAACAACATCCATATAAATCGTTGCGCGACTGTTAAGGACTTGGATATCACATTCGATGCCAAATTATCTTTTTCAGACCATATTTTAAATATCGTCAAATCCTCTCTGAAGGCCGTATGATTCGGCAGATCAGCAATAGTTCACAGTGGTAATGTTATCTTGGGACCCTTATGTGTTTGTATAGATTTATGTAATATTTCATACGGATTAAACTAACACTTATGTAGCGAACTTATTATATTAATAAATTAACAGCTACAGTGATTGATTGTTTCAAATAATTCCGGAAATACTACTACTCATCTGTACTAATCAATGTGTGCATATTACATTACATGTATTCATACCTATGCTAGGCACACATTTACATGTAGTTTGATGGATATTGTCAATAGCATTTTCCCCTATCAATTTATGCTAGTGCTATTTATCGCTAGTTTAAGTTCTGGCTATTAATTTTTAAATCAATAATTTACTGTGACTTATTAATTACATTTTAAATCAAATATTCAAAAAGGATTAATTAATTCAGGTACATACGAGGGCGACCTGAAATGTTTCCGGAATCGTCAAGAAAAACACGGTGTTGGTGTGGTTTTTTATTTTTATTTTTCGATGTAGTCTCCTCGAAGATGAATGCACTTTTCAAACGGTGCTCCAGTCCCGTCAAGACGTTGAAAAAGTAGGACGTTTCGAGGTCTGCAAAATAGCGATTTGTAGGGGCGATAACCTCTTCATTTGAGACAAATCTCTTTCCTCCCAGTGATTTTCTTATGTTTGGGAATAGGAAAAAGCCATCCAGATATGTTTAATTACGGCACGAAATTCGATTTTACTCACTCTTAAACAACAGCTATTGACAGTAGACGTCTGAAATTTCGACAATTGCCATAAAAAAAGGTTGCCCTTGCCAACCAATGCACTTCAATCTTTGTGTGCCATCTCTTGCCGATTCCGGAACCATTTCAGGTCGCCCCCGTGGTCAACATTCCATAATAAGAGGTGTAAATTTGGTGAATTTAAGTTCTAAGGTATTAAACGAAATTAACAACGCGTTGTCTTTGAAGTGACCTGGAACTCGGAAGTTAAAAAATGTGTACTTTGTACCACATTAACTTATAACATATGGACTGAAAAGTTCCGGGCCTAACACATAGGTGACGCTAGTTTTATTGCAGTCACCTTTCTCTCAGTTAGTACTAACCTTCAAAAGACAGCTGTTAAAATTTCATGATATTCTATTCATTAGTTTGTGAGTTATTGTGCTAAGAGTCACGCTACTTTTGTTATTTTCAAAACAATTGATCAAAAACAATTTCGTGTTTTAATTTTACACTGCTTCTTGATGGGAAAAAATACCGTTCAAGAGAAGCAATGGCTTGAAAAGTGTTATGGGGACTCCGCTCCATCAGAAACAACAATAAAACGTTGGTTTGCTGGTTTCAAACGTGGTCGTAGAGACACCGATGATGCAGAACGCAGTGGACGTCCAAATGAGGCGGTAACACCAGAAAACATCAAAAAAATCCACAAAATCGTTTTGAATGATCGAAAAGTGGAGTTGCGTGAGTTAGCTGACATCGTAAAGATATCAAAGGAACGTATCGGCTTTATATTGCATGAGCATTTGACTATTAGAAAGCTCTGTTCAAAGTGGGTGCCGCGTTTGCTCATTGTTAACCAAAAACAAGAACTTGTTGATGATTCTGAGCAGTGTTTGGCCATGTTTAAACGCAACAAACTGGAATTTTTGCCTCGATATGTGACAATGGATGAAACATGGATCCATTACTTCACTCCGGAATCAAAACGATCGTCATCTGAGTGGACAGCAACTGGTGAACCTCGTCCAAAGCGCCCGAAAGCACAACAATCGGCTGGAAAGGTTATGGCCTCGGTATTTTGGGATGTACGTGGTGTAATATTCATCGACTATCTTGAGAAAGGAAATACCATCAACAGTGAATATTATATAGCGTTATTGGAGCGTTTGAAGACCGGAATTGCAAAGAATCGACCGCATATGGCAAAGAAAAAGTTTTTGTTTCACCACGACAACGCACCGTGTCACAAGTCAATCAAAACAATGGCAAAACTACATGAATTGAACTTCGAATTGCTCCCACATCCACCGTATTCGCCAGATTTGGCTCCCAGCCACTACTGGCTGTTCGCAGACCTCAAAAAAATGCTCGCCGGTAAAAAATTTCCCACGAATGAAGAGGTTATCGCTGAAACTGAGGTCTATTTTGAGACAAAAGATAAATCGTTCTACAAAAGTGGTATTGAAATGTTAGAGCGGCGCTGGAATGATTGCGTTGCTCTTGATAGAGATTACGTTGATGAATAAAGCTAATTTTGAACCATTTTTCAAGTTGTCGTGGTGTTTTCTTATAATTAAATGACAATGTTTGTTAAAATATTGTAGCATTCTTATTATTTTAGAATAAACAATATCTATTGCACAAAACAAAATGAAATTGATGTACTATCTGTTTTATCTTATAAAATTTAATTTACTATGATCATCATTTCGAAATTTAAACCTAAGATTTATCATTCTCAAAACACAATAAATCTTCTTTTATTCAACGACAGAGCACATCGTAACATTCCATTTTATATTCAAAATTCACTTCATCACCTTATTTATTTTTAATTAACTAAAGCGACTGATAAAACCTTCGGATTCGAAGCACACAGAAAATCAGACCATAAAGGTCTTGTTTCAGAAGAATACTTGTTTCCTTTTTATCCGCTCCACATATTCGACGAAATTTATAACTACGGGGTGATGCTGTAGAGTTAACATTATTCCATTTATTGCGGTAAAAAAGAATCCATTCGGATGCGGCAAAGTCCGGGGCTGGAGCGGGCTCTTACGGTTCCGACAACATACTCACAATCATATCTGTGTTTAATGATTCAAAATACGGGCGAAAAGAGAAAACATACGAACACAACGCTCACTCTGTTTAGATTGCACGAGGACGTAGGCCTTTTATGTACGGAAGAACCGTTGGAGTCTTTTTAGGAGAAGCCCTGCTCATCGGGTCCGGTTGACGCACCCGTACAAACACAGAGATAATGGGTTTAATTCGATATTTACTTTTGTAGAAATTCCGCTATTAGTTTATTTGTACGAGATTGGGTATGCTTATGGTGTTTGCTACTTGGGATCGGTTGTATTCGTTCAGTGCTATTGTTTCAATATTTGTACGTACAATGAATCGAGTTATGAAGATGCTTATTTCTAAGTATATAATTAAAACAGCTGCAAAAAGACAAGATCAAAAGCACCACGGCAGTAGAAAAAACTTTTAAAAAAGCGAAAGAGACGTACACAACAAATTAAAATTGTCAAAAGTGGCAAGTCAACAAGAAAGTTTTTTCAAATAAAGATTGTAATTAAAGAGACCTCTATATGTCGAAAAGCTAGGTGAAATCAAAACAGAAAGTTGAAGAATCATCTCATGTCCAAACATTAGTTCCTGTACGTTAATTGCATTCATCTTCCAGTTTCCTACTTTCATATTTTTTTCTCCTTTTTGTTGGCTTCTTTTAATACCATCATCTATTAATGTAGAGAATAACAATGGGTTTTATACGTATACCTGCTTTAATCCAATTTGTGTTTCGAATTTACGAGGGCAATCCCAAAAAAAAGGTCTCGTATATTTTTAGATATACAAAGAACCGTTTATTTTCTATAATTGCTACATAACTTTAAAGATTGAAGAATGCTTTATTTTTCAACATAATCGCCATTTCGGTCGATGCATTTTTGTAGACGCTGTGGCAGTTTTACAATGCCCATGTCATACCAGCTTGCCGCTCTGCCCTTCAGGAAGCGTCGAACCTCATCTTTCACCTCATCACCGGAGCAGAACCGCCGTCCAGACAAATGTTCCTTCAACTTAGGGAACAGGTGGAAATCGCTAGGTGCCAAGTCCGGACTGTAGGGTGGGTGTGTGATGACGTTCCAACCAAAATTTTGCAGGAGATCGACGGTTTGACGGGCGACGTTAGGACGGGCGTTGTCGTGGAGAATGCTTACACCCTTGAACCCTGAATTGCCCTTCTGAGTTTCTTCAGTGTTTCACAGTACCTGTCAGCGTTGACTGTTGTCCTAGCAGGCAGAAAGTCGACCAACAGTTCCTGTCCCAAAGCACAGTTGCTATGACTTTACCGGCAGATTGTGTTTGCTTGAATTTTCGTGGCTTGGGCGAAGAGGGAAGCCGCCACTCGCGTGACTGTTGTTTTGTCTCCGGTGTAAAGTGGAATGCTCAGGTTTCGTCACCCGTGACAATCGAGTCCAAGAAGTTGTCCTTTTCGTCTCCATAACGGAGAAGAAATTCGCGGATAGAATCAACCCGTTGCCGTTTGTGGTATTCTGTCAGCATACGCGGCACCCATCTTGCCCACACCTTCCGATATTGCAACTTTTCCGCTAAAATCCTGTGGATGGTGCTTCTGGAAAGCTCAGGAACCAAAACGCGGAGAGCATCCAGAGTGATCCTTCGACCTTTACGCATGAGTTCCTCAACTTTCGCGATTGTCCCGTCGGCAATTGACGGCCTCCCGTTCCTTTCGTCGTCATGAATTTCAGTACGACCGGCTGTAAACTCTCTACACCACTTGCGAACGTTTTTGACATCTATGCACGACTGTCTATACACTTCCGTCAATAGGCAATGAATTTCGACCGGTTTAACCTCTTTTGCGTTCAAAAATCGAATAACTGCGGGCACTTCGCACTTGGCGGTAACGTTTATCGGGAGCTCCATTTCGAATGGCTACCAAGCCAAGACTGAGCATCCGAGCGAAGCATCTGCGTGCTTATGTTGTAGCGGAGAAGGCACCACTCACAACAGTGTTGTCAACAACAGTATTAAAACTTTCTCTACGTCACCAAAAAATAGGAGACCTTTTTTTTGTAATTGCCCTCGTAGCTGATTTTGCGTTGGAAGTTCAGACTTTATACCTGTAGTCTTCCTGGGATGCTTGTTAACCTTATTCCTCTGTAAGTTGAGTATTCTTTTGTGTCTCCTTTTTTGTATAAGTATTTTTTATAAAGCAATCTGATCAACTGAAACTGAGATATTGACAAGTCTATGAAGGTAGCTGTAAGAAGGTGAGAATCTACATCCGATCAGGTGGTTAAGTGGTGGAGGTGGGGTTAACTTCTTGGATTAAATCAAAAACATACATATAACTGTAAAGTTTACATTGAAGGTTCAAGATACTGCATTAATTTCTTAGATATTACTATCACTAGTAGAAATAATAACTTTGCCTTTAATATTTTTCAAAGATCATCCCATACAGGAATAACAATTCATGAATTCTCTTGTCACCCGATGTGTGTGTGTATATTAAAGAATTTAAATGTTGTAGTAAAAGTCACAATGATTACAACGGCTGCGTGGTTGTATAATTCACATACATCGCACTAACCTTCACACTACACAGATTCATAACTAATTCGGAACGCAACGTGTCACAATCATTAACTACTGCGATACCTGTGAAGAATAAAAGTCATTTCTTCTTCTTATATTCAACGTGGTGATATTCGATATTGAATAGTAGTTAACTTTATAGATGTTATGCGAATGGATTATAAAAAAGATGAAGAACTACAGTTCTTCCATACAACAGAGACAATTTTATATTGCCACTACCTTCAAGCAATCATAAAACATCTGTAAGTTACGCCTGGAAAGAATTCCCTTTCCGGAAAGTATTTTCATTCAACGAACCAGAAAATGGAATAATGGCCATTTAATATCGAACCGTCACTTGTACAGTATCAATTCCGAACGTGTACTGGTAATCATTGCCGGGCTTGCAGCACGAGCTCATCGATTACATATTTACAATATAATCTCATTTATGGCCAGTGGTTTAGAAAATTCGCTTTCAGATCGACAAAGCCAACCACCATACGATGAGATATACACATATCTAGTTGGCGTTTTCGGGTTGTATCTCCATTTTTTTTTTTGTTCCCGGCGATGAATAAAAGCTTACGTTTAATTATAACGCGCGGAAGCACATACCGATAGAGTTATTATAAATGGTTATTTGATTTTTCCCAGGGTATTTGCACCAAATGCGGCTGCGATTTTCTTATCTAAAATTTCGAGTTTTTGCTGTAAACAAAAGTTTAGATGTGCATAATGGAGTATGAGGAAATAGATCTGATTGGTGTTGACGTATTTTTGCAAATTTGCCAATAAGTTCTTTTGCTTTCACCACCTATATACTCTCCCATTACTATAAGATTTCTTTCAGCAATGTCTATTTCATTCTGAAGTGTTTCGAAGAATTCGTCTTTATCCTGTTTAATCGCGTTGTCATTTGGGGCATATGCCACAATTATGCTCCATATTTCGTTTCCTTCCAGCTTAGTATCAATTCTTAATATTCTTGAATTAATGTATTTTTCTTTTTGTATATTGTTTACTACATCAGGTTTGATGATTATTCCTACTCCCTCCGCTCCTCTGTCCCTTTCATCCACTCAGATCTATTAGAAGAGTAATAATTGCTGGAAAGAAATCTCAAGTCAAAAATTTAGAAATTGAAACTGAGGGACGACAGTTGGAATATTTGGAGAAAGAACATGAACTAAAAAATAAAAGAAATTATAATTTTGTTTTAATGCTTATTTATTTTATATATACTTCTAATGCGAATTTCATTTTGGACTGAGAATAAAATGATTAATTAAATATTAATTACTTGAACTTCCTCTGCGATAAAAACATCTACAAAATCTTCAAGAAGTTCCACATTCATTCAGAATATTTCTATATGAAAACAAACGCACGAAATAAAGTGAGGTTATAATACCCGATTTATCGAGTGGATTTAACAACGGGTAAATTTGTCCTTCTGATAAGCAATTTACCAACTGCTTCATATCTGTCACAAGGTGAATAAGCACATGTTTGTATTTATCCGTTAGACTGCGCCACCTGCAACTTTATCAGAATGTGAATAAACCGACCCTAAAAGGTAAAAACTAATTTCGTAGGATTCCTAACTTTATGGAATTATGAAAATTGTACTCGTACTTATACGTTTATATGGCAGGGTCTTCCCCTGCTATATGCGGCTACATGGAACTATAGAAGCTCCGCTGAGTGTAGTTAATTTCACTATTTCAATTTGTTATTTTAACCAATTCATTATTTAGCCAACACAAAGTAAAGAATATTCTGGCAATTACGAATATGTAAAATAGAAATGCCTTAGTGGTTAAAATAATGCAGGAAATTTCGTCTAATCATCACAATTATTTTGGGAAACACATGTTCTTGTCTCAACTAAAACTTTTTTTTCACTGTATATAACCAAATCGTATTTGTTAGATGCAATTTTTTTTGTTAACTTAACACGTTTGGTTTGCTCACTGTATGACTACTTACATCTATACTTACATACACACAGTAGAAAGCAACTTACGAAAACTTTAGAATTAATTTTAACATTACCTCATCCTTCAGCAATATCGAGACCGAAGTATTTATCCTTCGTTTTTCTCCAGTATATCATGGTTACTTACGTCGTATTTCATTTTCTTTCGAAGCCTTATAAGCATATGAAACCGGTGCAGGCTCCCGCAAGTACGTAAAATATATTGCTCGCCTCGCCCGTATAAGAGCATATGAGATGGGGTCGTTTACAAGAAAAAAAAACGATGCAACATTCGATGCCAGAGCGTGTTTTATTAAAATTAAAGGCCGCAATGCGTAAACCATCACCGGTTTTTATTTGTAATTATTTATGCGCTCACCATGCTATCTTGTATATATTTTTTTGCTTCCGCTAGGTTGTTTGCACTCTTATTGTGTTGTTTATTTAATAAACGTTATAGAGCCGCATACATTTAATTCGGTGTGAGAACAAAATTGGCCGACTGCCGCGCGGTAAGCGGTGTATTCTTTTTTATCATTCGTAAAAGTTAACGTGTGGATTTTAATACACGTAAAGAGGACGGAGTGGACCCCAATAACCGCTACCAACGTTGCAATTGTCGACAAGGTACATGATGTCGGGTCAGCTGATCGTCGATTGAAGCTGAAAGAGATAGCAGAGACAACAGGCATCTCAGAAGAACGCGTTGGCCATATCCTATGCGAAATTCTGGATATGAAAAAGTTTTCGGCGCGATGGATACCGCGTTTGCTCACATCGGAGACTGAGAAACAGTCGAAGCAGTGGACCTTTCCGGACGGATCGGCTCCAAAGAAAACAAAGACCCTTCCATCGGCCGGAGATGTCATGGCGACCATTTCTTAGGATTTCCAAGGTGTGATCCTCATTGACTATCTGCAGAAAAAAGAACGAATACTACAGCGTTTTATCGACCCGATTCGATGCAATATTGAAGGAAAAACGGCCTCCTTTGCTTTTCCACCACGACAATGCCCTGGCTCATTCATCCTGCATCATCGTGTCCAAATTGAATGGGTTGCGCTACAAATTAGTCTCTCATCCTCCATATTCACCGGACCGAGGCCCCAGCGACTTTTTCCTATTTCTAAACCTGAAAAGGTCACTGGGAGGAAAGAGATTTGTCTCAAATGAAGAGGTCATCGCCCCTAGAAACGTCTTACTTTTCCCGACGCCTTGAAGAGACTGGAGTACTGTTGAAAGAAATGTGTTGATCTTCGAGGAAACTACATCGAAAAATAAAAATAAAAAACCACACCAATACCGCGCTCCTCTTATCGATTCCGGAAAGATTTCAGGTCGCCCTCGTAGTATTTAGCATTCAGTGACAAATTAATTATATAACAGGTTAAATTAAACATTCAGAAACCTTCACCGATAGTAACTGGTGTTGTTGGGCTCCATCAATATATAGATTTGGTCATCCAGTCATCTCTCCATTGAATGACGATTGCAAGGACTGTGTGGATGTACAATTCACAGGTATAGCAGTAAACTCCACTCACACAAATTAATTAATTATGCGGAACGCAGCGTTTCGAGTGCACGTGGGCTCCCACTGTCAACCGACTGTCGGTAACACGGTGCTCTTGAAATGCTGCGTTCCGCATCATTAATTAATTTGTGTGAGTGGAGTTTACTGCTTTACCTGTGAATCTCTCCATTGCTTCTGCTATCAATCTTCGATAGTAGCGCTTCACTGTGACGACGTCAAAACAATTTCGTGGCAGCGTTGCAGGTTGTTTTCGAGTGCAGTTTGGTTCTTTGTAACTGTCTCATATATAACATTTTCTGTTCCAATTCTGGCTAGCTTGTTCAAGGAGTTACTAGAACCCCATTATTGTTCTGAATCTGATATTTACGATGCCATGACGAAGCATTATTATCAAACATTAAGGGAAGAAGCAATGGCATAATCCATCCTAAATTTTGTCCTTCTACATTCTCTCTAATGTTCAAACGTAGATGCTTTCAGATATGATTTTAGGAAAGTAAACTATTCACTGTACCATATACAGTGACATTCTTAATATTGATTGGCATTTCCTTCTAAGGGAGGGGGGGGGGGGGCTGAGCCCGACAACCGTTACGACTATGACAAACGGCCGTGAAAGTCTGAGATGCTATTTAGCGTATCAAGCTATTTCCCTGAGTTTATAAGAAAATTTCTTGCAATTGATTCGATTAATGGAACGCGCAAACGATCTCCATTCGCAAAAAATTAATTAGCACAATAAAAAATACGCTCTACGAGGTAACATTTCATCTTAAGTCCGACCTAGCGAAAACTTTCTGTCAATTACATTTCCCCAGAAAGTTAGTTACATTAATTAATTAACATCATAAACACATCTCTGTGCAAATTCCTACTCTTGCGGCGGGCTTACGCTCGCATTTTGGTATGCAGTAATACAACGTGCGGAGGAGGCATTACAAGCAGGCACTAATTTTTAGTCATTATTATCACTAGCATTGTGCACTTGAACGTAAACAACTGCTAACTACAGCACCAAGAACAAATTCGTGCTTATGACTATAATTAATTAAAATGCTCGGAGCTACGTTGGAAATTGAATTGCCTAATTGGTTTCAACGTACGGATTGTGTAAATCCATGTTCTACGTCTTCTCCGGATGTATTTCGCTGTATTACTGACTAACGTACTTCATAAAGGAATACGTAGGTGAAGTTATGAAGTAGGGATATGATGTAAAAAAAAATTAAGAGAAATACTAATCGACTTTGTTGTACAAAAAGTTTATGTATGAATATTTCGGCAGAGATCACGTATTTATTCGCAGAAATTCTGGAACATTTGCTTTTGCCGTTAATGTAATTCAGTTCCTTTTTTTGCCGTTCAAAAGCATTCACATGTATTCCACATAATAAAAGGCACTATCAGTTAGGGTAACGTTTACAGATATTTCTATAAACTAGTGTCAATCGTTTTAAACAAGAAACTAAATATATTAAATGTTTAACGTTGAAATTAGTGGTGGAAATGTGCAATTTTGAGTGTCGTCGAGATGGAACTACCCCAGCGATCAACTGAAAAGCGGAGGAATACTACAAGGTGTTACTGAACACCTAGAAGTAAGCCAAAACATAAGTACTTGACTTTGGAATCGCTTTTTGGAAACTACAAATTTTCGACAAAGAAAAACGCAAGATCGATCAACATCAGACATGGTTGAAACCTACTGGAACTGGTACTTTAGAAATTCCACCCTTCATACTACCTAACTTCAAAATAAGCTTGCTGCTAACATATATGACTTCGGTTTGTATTCCTTTTACAGCAGAACATAAGAGAGCCTGCATTATTTGGCCTAATGAGCATTAGAGTCATAATACGTGAGGGCAACTACCATTCAATAACGAATCCAGATTTACGTTGCAGCCAAATAATATAACACATGGGCTGAAAAGTCCCGGGCCTAATAAAGAAAACACGGTTTCTTTGGTTCAAAATTAGCTTTATTCATCAACGTAATCTCCATCAAGAGCAACGCATTGAGGTCTGCGAACAGTCAGTAGTCGCTGGGAGCCAAATCTGGCGAATACGGTGGATGTGGGAGCAATTCGAAATTCAATTCATGTAGTTTCGCCATTGTTTTGATTGACCTGTGACACGGTGCGTTGTCTTGATGAAACAACATTTTTTTCTTTGCCATATGCGGTCGTTTCTTTGCAATTTCGGCCTTCAAACGCTCCAATAACGCTATATAATATTCACTGTTGATGGTATTTCCTTTCTTAAGATAGTTGATGAATATTACACCACGCACATCCCAAAACACCGAGGCCATAACCTCTCCAGCCAATTGTTGTGCTTTCGGGCGCTTTGGACGAGATTCACCAGTTGCTTTCCACTCAGATGACGATCGTTTTGATTTCGGAGTGAAGTGATGGATCCATGTTTCATCCATTGTCACATATCGACGCAAAAATTCCGGTTTGTTACGTTTAAACTCGGCCAAACTGGCCAAACTCGTCCATGATACTGTCAAGGTTTCACGGGTGATATGACATGTGGTACCGTCCTGATCAAACTATATATCGTCAAGGGTAATAGGCTTTACAAATTCTACCAATTATTGGCACATTGTCATCGTTAGTCAGAGTCTGCATAACTTCTTTTTATTTATTACAATTATACCTCAACGTCTCTCTTAAGAACTTGCAGTCTAACCGGTGCATTGAAGTATTACGCATCAAGAAATTACTTAAAGTTAAATTTGGAACTTTCAAATGAAATTATGTAAATACAAAGCAAACTAAAATATGGTTTAAGCTAAACATAAAGATAATAGTGATGAAACATAGGGAAATTATTGCGTCTTTAACAGTTTCTGCTGCATCCTGTAGATACTGTACTCCTATGGATCCGCGATTATACGAGGAATGTCTTTTAAGTTTTGCGTACTGGAATGTAGAGGGCGTTTCTAATCAAAAGCCAGCACTAAAAATTAACCTCCATCTTTAGTTAATCCAAATTCAAAAGTTCATTGCGACACCTGTAGTGTTGTAGCTACAAAGAAGTGCGATTTTTAATAAGTTAGTTGAAAAATGAAACCTTCAGCATTTTCGTGCAATATTTTTTTAATGCATCGCCGGGTTGGTTTCTGTTTTCTCCAATGAAGTACCAAATCGGTCAACAATTTCTCATTGGTCTTAGCTTAGATCGACACACAACATATGGTGAGAATGAGACATCGTTGGGGATTTCAAAGACCTCAATCAATACAAAAAAAGAACCTCTAGACCGCTTCAACCCCATAGACTCTAAGATCGTATATAACATCGTCATCCGTTCTCGAAGTGTGTCTAAAAAGATGGTGGCGACATTTACCTCGAAAGCAGATCATTTACCAACAATTCTTCTACAAGATCAAAGAACTGTTACTGCCGATTGGTAACCAACAATTTGTTTGCCGTAAGTCATCGCTGAGCTTCGAAAAGCCAACCCAGAACGACGAATCATCCCCCATCAGGACAATGCAAATTCGCACATAGCACGCAGGACAATTGAATTTTTTAGGCAATGACACGTCGAATTGTTAAGCCGGACCTAAGTCTCAACGATTTCTTTCCGACTGAGTGGTCAAAGATTCCAGTCGTCAGAAGGAGCAGTCAATGCTTTCAACAATGCAATTTTTACTGTACCAATAGATGAGTGAAATAACTTCTTCCAGAATTGGTTCAAGGGCATGCAAAACTGCATTAATCTTCGTGGAGAATACTTCCGAAAAAGAATAAACTCTTTAATATGTATCTACTGTTTTATTCCAGCTCCATAAGCAAACGTTAAAAGACAACCCTGGTAGTTGTGTTATGTCATACCAGTATTATTTATTATATTACCTTTTAGTACAGTTTAGGGCATTTTACTGGGTGTCCGAACTAATATGGACGATAGTGTATGTTTTATCTACACCAAATAATAATAACTCTCGAATTATGTGTTCATACTAAAACCGAACGAACGATTTTCATTCGCGTAAAAACGAACGCAAAACGTTGCGAACGCGTGGGTGCTGGAAGCGTAAGAACGTAAGATTACATTTGCGATAAATATAGCGGCAAGGCGCGATACGCCGGAAGGATTAAGAGCAAGCCCCTAGCATACAGCGCACACGTTCATCGCATTCGCATTTATGCACATCATGTTTCGCTGTATCGGAGAAGTAGGTTCGGTTTGCTACCGTACTTATCTGCATATAAGTGTGAAAGCTATCTTGGCCATTAACATTGGCACGTTGCGCCCTCGGGATATTAATGTGGCAAGGAGTTACGGATTAAAGCAGTGGGATACCTCCTAATTATACGGAATCACCACCAATCCCCTCAACTCCCCTTTTCCCGTTGCGTCTCCACCGCGAACCATTCAGCAATTTCACGACAGGGTAAACACAAAGCCATTCGCAAATAGTAGCGGCGCAGTAGAAATAACTAGTGTAGGCCGCAGCCTAAATTCTACGTTCCACAGTATCTCCTGCTGCTGGGAATTTTCGAAAAAGTAAGTTTCGATAATCGGAAAATTCATACTGTAGAAACATTCATCTAATTTCTCTCTAGCAAGATACAACATGCTAGCCATAAAGGTTATATCTCTAGTAATCCCCAATCTATATCTGGTATACTGTAAGGTAGCAATTCTGGCCCATCCTCTTCTTCTTCTTCCTCAGCACTTAGCTGAACAATCCTGAAAAATAGATCCGCCTTCTACTGACATCGCAGTCTATCTTGTGCAACCCCCTGGCGCGTACTTTCGAATAACGCAGACCGGAATCGGTTCGACAATTTTCTATCGGAAAAGATGTCGTTTTCGGGGCCGATTTTTTCGCGTTTTTTCGAAGTCCCGAAACTTCAAACGCCCGTATCTCTTAAACGGTTAGAGATATCGAAGCGTGCTAAAAAAATTCTTGTTCGGCGCGTAAAAATCTAGCGGATAGGATGATAAAAACGGTCATTTTCGGACTTCGATATTTTACCGAAATTTCTCGACCGAATCTCCGTATCTCGGTTATGCGTGGTCGCAGCGCGACCGTTCGGTGCTCATTTGAAAGATCTCGACGCGTACTTTCGAACTGCGCAAACCGGGATCCTCTATCTATAACCGTTTAGGAGCTACGGCGCTTCAAAGTTTCGGAGTTAAGCATTTTTGGAAATTTCGAAACTTTAAACGCGATTTTCTCCTTAACGGTTAGAGATAGAGAGGTAAACTTTTTTATCGTAATCTACGCGAAAATACGCGTCTTTTGATATATCAGTCGACCCCATTCGGAGCTCCGTTAAGGAGTTGAGTTTTGCACCCTCAACTTTCAAACGTCCATATCTCCTAAACGGTTAGGGCTAGGGGGCTGAAATTTCTCAGGCGTAATACACCCATATATGGCCACGTTCCGGTAGGGTCAAAACCCCGAAATTCCGACCCTCGATTTTTCGGGTCGAAAAATTTCATCGTTTTGGTCAGAAAAAATGCGACGTTTCTGCTGCGCGTTAACGGGAAGAGTTAGACGTTCGCTTATCGGCGCGTCGTAAGGACCCTACGAGGGTTCTAAACAGGCGAAAGAAGGACGCCCTAGCTCAACGCGTTCCGACGCTACAGCGCTTCAAAGTTGGGATTTTTTTTCTCTCTCTTTCAACTTTGACGGGCCGTAGCCGCTAAACGGTTAGAGATAGGGCGTCCGGAGTGGTCGCAATCGATTCCGCGGACATTTATCTATCGGAAACCGTCTAACTCGTCCGTCCGAACGGCGTCGTTAACGCGCGACACGAGAAAACGTCGAAAGATGTCGTTTTCGGGGTCGATTTTTTCGCGTTTTTTCGAAGTCCCGAAACTTCAAACGCCCGTATCTCTTAAACGGTTGGAGATATCAAAGCGTGCTAAAAAAATTCTTGTTCGGCGCGTAAAAATCTACCGGATAGGATGATAAAAACGGTCATTTTCGGACTTCGATATTTTACCGAAATTTCTCGACCGAATCTCCGTATCTCGGTTATGCGTGGTCGCAGCGCGACCGTTCGGTGCTCATTTGAAAGATCTCGACGCGTACTTTCGAACGGCGCAAACCGGGATCCTCTATCTATAACCGTTTAGGAGCTACGGCGCTTCAAAGTTTCGGAGTTAAGCATTTTTGGAAATTTCGAAACTTTAAACGCGATTTTCTCCTTAACGGTTAGAGATAGAGAGGTAAACTTTTTTTTATCGTAATCTACGCGAAAATACGCGTCTTTTGATATATCAGTCGACCCCATTCGGAGCTCCGTTAAGGAGTTGAGTTTTGCACCCCCTCAACTTTCAAACGTCCATATCTCCTAAACGGTTAGGGCTAGGGGGCTGAAATTTCTCAGGCGTAATATACCCATATATGGCCACGTTCCGGTAGGGTCAAAACCCCGAAATTCCGACCCTCGATTTTTCGGGTCGAAAAAATTTCATCGTTTTGGTCAGAAAAAAATGCGACGTTTCTGCTGCGCGTTAACGGGAAGAGTTAGACGTTCGCTTATCGGCGCGTCGTAAGGACCCCTACGAGGGTTCTAAACAGGCGAAAGAAGGACGCCCTAGCTCAACGCGTTCCGACGCTACAGCGCTTCAAAGTTGGGATTTTTTTTCTCTCTCTTTCAACTTTGACGGGCCGTAGCCGCTAAACGGTTAGAGACAGGGCGTCCGGAGTGGTCGCAATCGATTCCGCGGACATTTTTCTATCGGAAACCGTCTAACTCGTCCGTCCGAACGGCGTCGTTAACGCGCGACACGAGAAAACGTCGAAAGATGTCGTTTTCGGGGTCGATTTTTTCGCGTTTTTTCGAGGTCCCGAAACTTCAAACGCCCGTATCTCTTAAACGGTTGGAGATATCAAAGCGTGCTAAAAAATTCTTGTTCGGCGCGTAAAATCTACCGGATAGGATGATAAAACGGTCATTTTCGGACTTCGATATTTTACCGAAATTTCTCGACCGAATCTCCGTATCTCGGTTATGCGTGGTCGCAGCGCGACCGTTCGGTGCTCATTTGAAAGATCTCGACGCGTACTTTCGAACTGCGCAAACCGGGATCCTCTATCTATAACCGTTTAGGAGCTACGGCGCTTCAAAGTTTCGGAGTTAAGCATTTTTGGAAATTTCGAAACTTTAAACGCGATTTTCTCCTTAACGGTTATAGATAGAGAGGTAAACTTTTTTATCGTAATCTACGCGAAAATACGCGTCTTTTGATATATCAGTCGACCCCATTCGGAGCTCCGTTAAGGAGTTGAGTTTTGCACCCTCAACTTTCAAACGTCCATATCTCCTAAACGGTTAGGGCTAGGGGCTGAAATTTCTCAGGCGTAATACACCCATATATGGCCACGTTCCGGTAGGGTCAAAACCCCGAAATTCCGACCCTCGATTTTTCGGGTCGAAAAAATTTCATCGTTTTGGTCAGAAAATGCGACGTTTCTGCTGCGCGTTAACGGGAAGAGTTAGACGTTCGCTTATCGGCGCGTCGTAAGGACTTCTACGAGGGTTCTAAACAGGCGAAAGAAGGACGCCCTAGCTCAACGCGTTCCGACGCTACAGCGCTTCAAAGTTGGGATTTTTTTTCTCTCTCTTTCAACTTTGACGGGCCGTAGCCGCTAAACGGTTAGAGATAGGGCGTCCGGAGTGGTCGCAATCGATTCCGCGGACATTTATCTATCGGAAACCGTCTAACTCGTCCGTCCGAACGGCGTCGTTAACGCGCGACACGAGAAAACGTCGAAAGATGTCGTTTTCGGGGTCGATTTTTCGCTTTTTTTCGAAGTCCCGAAACTTCAAACGCCCGTATCTCTTAAACGGTTGGAGATATCGAAGCGTGCTAAAAAAATTCTTGTTCGGCGCGTAAAAATCTACCGGATAGGATGATAAAAACGGTCATTTTCGGACTTCGATATTTTACCGAAATTTCTCGACCGAATCTCCGTATCTCGGTTATGCGTGGTCGCAGCGCGACCGTTCGGTGCTCATTTGAAAGATCTCGACGCGTACTTTCGAACTGCGCAAACCGGGATCCTCTATCTATAACCGTTTAGGAGCTACGGCGCTTCAAAGTTTCGGAGTTAAGCATTTTTGGAAATGTCGAAACTTTAAACGCGATTTTCTCCTTAACGGTTAGAGATAGAGAGGTAAACTTTTTTTTATCGTAATCTACGCGAAAATACGCGTCTTTTGATATATCAGTCGACCCCATTCGGAGCTCCGTTAAGGAGTTGAGTTTTGCACCCCCTCAACTTTCAAACGTCCATATCTCCTAAACGGTTAGGGCTAGGGGCTGAAATTTCTCAGGCGTAATACACCCATATATGGCCACGTTCCGGTAGGGTCAAAACCCGAAATTCCGACCCTCGATTTTTCGGGTCGAAAAATTTCATCGTTTTGGTCAGAAAAAATGCGACGTTTCTGCTGCGCGTTAACGGGAAGAGTTAGACGTTCGCTTATCGGCGCGTCGTAAGGACCCTACGAGGGTTCTAAACAGGCGAAAGAAGGACGCCCTAGCTCAACGCGTTCCGACGCTACAGCGCTTCAAAGTTGGGATTTTTCTTCTCTCTCTTTCAACTTTGACGGGCCGTAGCCGCTAAACGGTTAGAGACAGGGCGTCCGGAGTGGTCGCAATCGATTCCGCGGACATTTTTCTATCGGAAACCGTCTAACTCGTCCGTCCGAACGGCGTCGTTAACGCGCGACACGAGAAAACGTCGAAAGATGTCGTTTTCGGGGTCGATTTTTTCGCGTTTTTTCGAGGTCCCGAAACTTCAAACGCCCGTATCTCTTAAACGGTTGGAGATATCAAAGCGTGCTAAAAAATTCTTGTTCGGCGCGTAAAAATCTACCGGATAGGATGATAAAACGGTCATTTTCGGACTTCGATATTTTACCGAAATTTCTCGACCGAATCTCCGTATCTCGGTTATGCGTGGTCGCAGCGCGACCGTTCGGTGCTCATTTGAAAGATCTCGACGCGTACTTTCGAACTGCGCAAACCGGGATCCTCTATCTATAACCGTTTAGGAGCTACGGCGCTTCAAAGTTTCGGAGTTAAGCATTTTTGGAAATTTCGAAACTTTAAACGCGATTTTCTCCTTAACGGTTAGAGATAGAGAGGTAAACTTTTTTATCGTAATCTACGCGAAAATACGCGTCTTTTGATATATCAGTCGACCCCATTCGGAGCTCCGTTAAGGAGTTGAGTTTTGCACCCTCAACTTTCAAACGTCCATATCTCCTAAACGGTTAGGGCTAGGGGCTGAAATTTCTCAGGCGTAATACACCCATATATGGCCACGTTCCGGTAGGGTCAAAACCCCGAAATTCCGACCCTCGATTTTTCGGGTCGAAAAAATTTCATCGTTTTGGTCAGAAAAATGCGACGTTTCTGCTGCGCGTTAACGGGAAGAGTTAGACGTTCGCTTATCGGCGCGTCGTAAGGACCCCTACGAGGGTTCTAAACAGGCGAAAGAAGGACGCCCTAGCTCAACGCGTTCCGACGCTACAGCGCTTCAAAGTTGGGATTTTTTTCTCTCTTTCAACTTTGACGGGCCGTAGCCGCTAAACGGTTAGAGATAGGGCGTCCGGAGTGGTCGCAATCGATTCCGCGGACATTTTTCTATCGGAAACCGTCTAACTCGTCCGTCCGAACGGCGTCGTTAGCGCGCGACACGAGAAAACGTCGAAAGATGTCGTTTTCGGGGTCGATTTTTCGCGTTTTTCGAAGTCCCGAAACTTCAAACGCCCGTATCTCTTAAACGGTTAGAGATATCAAAGCGTGCTAAAAAAATTCTTGTTCGGCGCGTAAAAATCTACCGGATAGGATGATAAAAACGGTCATTTTCGGACTTCGATATTTTACCGAAATTTCTCGACCGAATCTCCGTATCTCGGTTATGCGTGGTCGCAGCGCGACCGTTCGGTGCTCATTTGAAAGATCTCGACGCGTACTTTCGAACTGCGCAAACCGGGATCCTCTATCTATAACCGTTTAGGAGCTACGGCGCTTCAAAGTTTCGGAGTTAAGCATTTTTGGAAATTTCGAAACTTTAAACGCGATTTTCTCCTTAACGGTTAGAGATAGAGAGGTAAACTTTTTTTTATCGTAATCTAGGCGAAAATACGCGTCTTTTGATATACCAGTCGACCCCATTCGAGCTCCGTTAAGGAGTTGAGTTTTGCACCCTCAACTTTCAAACGTCCATATCTCCTAAACGGTTAGGGCTAGGGGCTGAAATTTCTCAGGCGTAATACACCCATATATGGCCACGTTCCGGTAGGGTCAAAACCCGAAATTCCGACCCTCGATTTTTCGGGTCGAAAAAATTTCATCGTTTTGGTCAGAAAAATGCGACGTTTCTGCTGCGCGTTAACGGGAAGAGTTAGACGTTCGCTTATCGGCGCGTCGTAAGGACCCTACGAGGGTTCTAAACAGGCGAAAGAAGGACGCCCTAGCTCAACGCGTTCCGACGCTACAGCGCTTCAAAGTTGGGATTTTTTTCTCTCTTTCAACTTTGACGGGCCGTAGCCGCTAAACGGTTAGAGATAGGGCGTCCGGAGTGGTCGCAATCGATTCCGCGGACATTTTTCTATCGGAAACCGTCTAACTCGTCCGTCCGAACGGCGTCGTTAACGCGCGACACGAGAAAACGTCGAAAGATGTCGTTTTCGGGGTCGATTTTTTCGCGTTTTTTCGAAGTCCCGAAACTTCAAACGCCCGTATCTCTTAAACGGTTAGAGATATCGAAGCGTGCTAAAAAAAATTCTTGTTCGGCGCGTAAAAATCTACCGGATAGGATGATAAAAACGGTCATTTTCGGACTTCGATATTTTACCGAAATTTCTCGACCGAATCTCCGTATCTCGGTTATGCGTAGTCGCAGCGCGACCGTTCGGTGCTCATTTGAAAGATCTCGACGCGTACTTTCGAACTGCGCAAACCGGGATCCTCTATCTATAACCGTTTAGGAGCTACGGCGCTTCAAAGTTTCGGAGTTAAGCATTTTTGGAAATTTCGAAACTTTAAACGCGATTTTCTCCTTAACGGTTAGAGATAGAGAGGTAAACTTTTTTATCGTAATCTACGCGAAAATACGCGTCTTTTGATATATCAGTCGACCCCATTCGGAGCTCCGTTAAGGAGTTGAGTTTTGCACCCCTCAACTTTCAAACGTCCATATCTCCTAAACGGTTAGGGCTAGGGGGCTGAAATTTCTCAGGCGTAATACACCCATATATGGCCACGTTCCGGTAGGGTCAAAACCCCGAAATTCCGACCCTCGATTTTTCGGGTCGAAAAAATTTCATCGTTTTGGTCAGAAAATGCGACGTTTCTGCTGCGCGTTAACGGGAAGAGTTAGACGTTCGCTTATCGGCGCGTCGTAAGGACCCTACGAGGGTTCTAAACAGGCGAAAGAAGGACGCCCTAGCTCAACGCGTTCCGACGCTACAGCGCTTCAAAGTTGGGATTTTTTTTCTCTCTCTTTCAACTTTGACGGGCCGTAGCCGCTAAACGGTTAGAGATAGGGCGTCCGGAGTGGTCGCAATCGATTCCGCGGACATTTTTCTATCGGAAACCGTCTAACTCGTCCGTCCGAACGGCGTCGTTAACGCGCGACACGAGAAAACGTCGAAAGATGTCGTTTTCGGGGTCGATTTTTTCGCGTTTTTTCGAAGTCCCGAAACTTCAAACGCCCGTATCTCTTAAACGGTTAGAGATATCGAAGCGTGCTAAAAAAATTATTGTTCGGCGCGTAAAAATCTACCGGATAGGATGATAAAAACGGTCATTTTCGGACTTCGATATTTTACCGAAATTTCTCGACCGAATCTCCGTATCTCGGTTATGCGTGGTCGCAGCGCGACCGTTCGGTGCTCATTTGAAAGATCTCGACGCGTACTTTCGAACTGCGCAAACCGGGATCCTCTATCTATAACCGTTTAGGAGCTACGGCGCTTCAAAGTTTCGGAGTTAAGCATTTTTGGAAATTTCGAAACTTTAAACGCGATTTTCTCCTTAACGGTTAGAGATAGAGAGGCAAACTTTTTTATCGTAATCTACGCGAAAATACGCGTCTTTTGATATATCAGTCGACCCCATTCGGAGCTCCGTTAAGGAGTTGAGTTTTGCACCCTCAACTTTCAAACGTCCATATCTCCTAAACGGTTAGGGCTAGGGGCTGAAATTTCTCAGGCGTAATACACCCATATATGGCCACGTTCCGGTAGGGTCAAAACCCCGAAATTCCGACCCTCGATTTTTCGGGTCGAAAAAATTTCATCGTTTTGGTCAGAAAATGCGACGTTTCTGCTGCGCGTTAACGGGAAGAGTTAGACGTTCGCTTATCGGCGCGTCGTAAGGACCCTACGAGGGTTCTAAACAGGCGAAAGAAGGACGCCCTAGCTCAACGCGTTCCGACGCTACAGCGCTTCAAAGTTGGGATTTTTTTTCTCTCTCTTTCAACTTTGACGGGCCGTAGCCGCTAAACGGTTAGAGATAGGGCGTCCGGAGTGGTCGCAATCGATTCCGCGGACATTTTTCTATCGGAAACCGTCTAACTCGTCCGTCCGAACGGCGTCGTTAACGCGCGACACGAGAAAACGTCGAAAGATGTCGTTTTCGGGGTCGATTTTTCGCGTTTTTTCGAAGTCCCGAAACTTCAAACGCCCGTATCTCTTAAACGGTTAGAGATATCGAAGCGTGCTAAAAAAATTCTTGTTCGGCGCGTAAAAATCTACCGGATAGGATGATAAAAACGGTCATTTTCGGACTTCGATATTTTACCGAAATTTCTCGACCGAATCTCCGTATCTCGGTTATGCGTGGTCGCAGCGCGACCGTTCGGTGCTCATTTGAAAGATCTCGACGCGTACTTTCGAACTGCGCAAACCGGGATCCTCTATCTATAACCGTTTAGGAGCTACGGCGCTTCAAAGTTTCGGAGTTAAGCATTTTTGGAAATTTCGAAACTTTAAACGCGATTTTCTCCTTAACGGTTAGAGATAGAGAGGTAAACTTTTTTATCGTAATCTACGCGAAAATACGCGTCTTTTGATATATCAGTCGACCCCATTCGGAGCTCCGTTAAGGAGTTGAGTTTTGCACCCTCAACTTTCAAACGTCCATATCTCCTAAACGGTTAGGGCTAGGGGCTGAAATTTCTCAGGCGTAATACACCCATATATGGCCACGTTCCGGTAGGGTCAAAACCCCGAAATTCCGACCCTCGATTTTTCGGGTCGAAAAAATTTCATCGTTTTGGTCAGAAAATGCGACGTTTCTGCTGCGCGTTAACGGGAAGAGTTAGACGTTCGCTTATCGGCGCGTCGTAAGGACCCTACGAGGGTTCTAAACAGGCGAAAGAAGGACGCCCTAGCTCAACGCGTTCCGACGCTACAGCGCTTCAAAGTTGGGATTTTTTTTCTCTCTCTTTCAACTTTGACGGGCCGTAGCCGCTAAACGGTTAGAGATAGGGCGTCCGGAGTGGTCGCAATCGATTCCGCGGACATTTTTCTATCGGAAACCGTCTAACTCGTCCGTCCGAACGGCGTCGTTAGCGCGCGACACGAGAAAACGTCGAAAGATGTCGTTTTCGGGGTCGATTTTTTCGCGTTTTTTCGAAGTCCCGAAACTTCAAACGCCCGTATCTCTTAAACGGTTAGAGATATCGAAGCGTGCTAAAAAAATTCTTGTTCGGCGCGTAAAAATCTACCGGATAGGATGATAAAAGCGGTCATTTTCGGACTTCGATATTTTACCGAAATTTCTCGACCGAATCTCCGTATCTCGGTTATGCGTGGTCGCAGCGCGACGGTTCGGTGCTCATTTGAAAGATCTCGACGCGTACTTTCGAACTGCGCAAACCGGGATCCTCTATCTATAACCGTTTAGGAGCTACGGCGCTTCAAAGTTTCGGAGTTAAGCATTTTTGGAAATTTCGAAACTTTAAACGCGATTTTCTCCTTAACGGTTAGAGATAGAGAGGTAAACTTTTTTATCGTAATCTACGCGAAAATACGCGTCTTTTGATATATCAGTCGACCCCATTCGAGCTCCGTTAAGGAGTTGAGTTTTGCACCCTCAACTTTCAAACGTCCATATCTCCTAAACGGTTAGGGCTAGGAGGCTGAAATTTCTCAGGCGTAATACACCCATATATGGCCACGTTCCGGTAGGGTCAAAACCCCGAAATTCCGACCCTCGATTTTTCGGGTCGAAAAAATTTCATCGTTTTGGTCAGAAAAATGCGACGTTTCTGCTGCGCGTTAACGGGAAGAGTTAGACGTTCGCTTATCGGCGCGTCGTAAGGACTCCTACGAGGGTTCTAAACAGGCGAAAGAAGGACGCCCTAGCTCAACGCGTTCCGACGCTACAGCGCTTCAAAGTTGGGATTTTTTCTCTCTCTTTCAACTTTGACGGGCCGTAGCCGCTAAACGGTTAGAGATAGGGCGTCCGGAGTGGTCGCAATCGATTCCGCGGACATTTTTCTATCGGAAACCGTCTAACTCGTCCGTCCGAACGGCGTCGTTAACGCGCGACACGAGAAAACGTCGAAAGATGTCGTTTTCGGGGTCGATTTTTCGCGTTTTTTCGAAGTCCCGAAACTTCAAACGCCCGTATCTCTTAAACGGTTAGAGATATCAAAGCGTGCTAAAAAATTCTTGTTCGGCGCGTAAAAATCTACCGGATAGGATGATAAAACGGTCATTTTCGGACTTCGATATTTTACCGAAATTTCTCGACCGAATCTCCGTATCTCGGTTATGCGTGGTCGCAGCGCGACCGTTCGGTGCTCATTTGAAAGATCTCGACGCGTACTTTCGAACTGCGCAAACCGGGATCCTCTATCTATAACCGTTTAGGAGCTACGGCGCTTCAAAGTTTCGGAGTTAAGCATTTTTGGAAATTTCGAAACTTTAAACGCGATTTTCTCCTTAACGGTTAGAGATAGAGAGGTAAACTTTTTTTTATCGTAATCTAGGCGAAAATACGCGTCTTTTGATATACCAGTCGATCCCATTCGGAGCTCCGTTAAGGAGTTGAGTTTTGCACCCCCTCAACTTTCAAACGTCCATATCTCCTAAACGGTTAGGGCTAGGGGGCTGAAATTTCTCAGGCGTAATACACCCATATATGGCCACGTTCCGGTAGGGTCAAAACCCCGAAATTCCGACCCTCGATTTTTCGGGTCGAAAAATTTCATCGTTTTGGTCAGAAAAAATGCGACGTTTCTGCTGCGCGTTAACGGGAAGAGTTAGACGTTCGCTTATCGGCGCGTCGTAAGGACCCTACGAGGGTTCTAAACAGGCGAAAGAAGGACGCCCTAGCTCAACGCGTTCCGACGCTACAGCGCTTCAAAGTTGGGATTTTTTTCTCTCTTTCAACTTTGACGGGCCGTAGCCGCTAAACGGTTAGAGATAGGGCGTCCGGAGTGGTCGCAATCGATTCCGCGGACATTTTTCTATCGGAAACCGTCTAACTCGTCCGTCCGAACGGCGTCGTTAACGCGCGACACGAGAAAACGTCGAAAGATGTCGTTTTCGGGGTCGATTTTTTCGCGTTTTTTCGAAGTCCCGAAACTTCAAACGCCCGTATCTCTTAAACGGTTAGAGATATCGAAGCGTGCTAAAAAAATTTCTTGTTCGGCGTGTAAAAATCTACCGGATAGGATGATAAAAACGGTCATTTTCGGACTTCGATATTTTACCGAAATTTCTCGACCGAATCTCCGTATCTCGGTTATGCGTAGTCGCAGCGCGACCGTTCGGTGCTCATTTGAAAGATCTCGACGCGTACTTTCGAACTGCGCAAACCGGGATCCTCTATCTATAACCGTTTAGGAGCTACGGCGCTTCAAAGTTTCGGAGTTAAGCATTTTTGGAAATTTCGAAACTTTAAACGCGATTTTCTCCTTAACGGTTAGAGATAGAGAGGTAAACTTTTTTATCGTAATCTACGCGAAAATACGCGTCTTTTGATATATCAGTCGACCCCATTCGGAGCTCCGTTAAGGAGTTGAGTTTTACACCCCCTCAACTTTCAAACGTCCATATCTCCTAAACGGTTAGGGCTAGTTAGCTGAAATTTCTCAGGCGTAATACACCCATATATGGCCACGTTCCGGTAGGGTCAAAACCCCGAAATTCCGACCCTCGATTTTTCGGGTCGAAAAAATTTCATCGTTTTGGTCAGAAAAAAATGCGACGTTTCTGCTGCGCGTTAACGGGAAGAGTTAGACGTTCGCTTATCGGCGCGTCGTAAGGACCCCTACGAGGGTTCTAAACAGGCGAAAGAAGGACGCCCTAGCTCAACGCGTTCCGACGCTACAGCGCTTAAAAGTTGGGATTTTTTTTCTCTTTCAACTTTGACGGGCCGTAGCCGCTAAACGGTTAGAGATAGGGCGTCCGGAGTGGTCGCAATCGATTCCGCGGACATTTTTCTATCGGAAACCGTCTAACTCGTCCGTCCGAACGGCGTCGTTAGCGCGCGACACGAGAAAACGTCGAAAGATGTCGTTTTCGGGGTCGATTTTTTCGCGTTTTTTCGAAGTCCCGAAACTTCAAACGCCCGTATCTCTTAAACGGTTAGAGATATCGAAGCGTGCTAAAAATTCTTGTTCGGCGCGTAAAAATCTACCGGATAGGATGATAAAAGCGGTCATTTTCGGACTTCGATATTTTACCGAAATTTCTCGACCGAATCTCCGTATCTCGGTTATGCGTGGTCGCAGCGCGACGGTTCGGTGCTCATTTGAAAGATCTCGACGCGTACTTTCGAACTGCGCAAACCGGGATCCTCTATCTATAACCGTTTAGGAGCTACGGCGCTTCAAAGTTTCGGAGTCAAGCATTTTTGGAAATTTCGAAACTTTAAACGCGATTTTCTCCTTAACGGTTAGAGATAGAGAGGTAAACTTTTTTATCGTAATCTACGCGAAAATACGCGTCTTTTGATATATCAGTCGACCCCATTCGAGCTCCGTTAAGGAGTTGAGTTTTGCACCCTCAACTTTCAAACGTCCATATCTCCTAAACGGTTAGGGCTAGGAGGCTGAAATTTCTCAGGCGTAATACACCCATATATGGCCACGTTCCGGTAGGGTCAAAACCCCGAAATTCCGACCCTCGATTTTTCGGGTCGAAAAAATTTCATCGTTTTGGTCAGAAAAATGCGACGTTTCTGCTGCGCGTTAACGGGAAGAGTTAGACGTTCGCTTATCGGCGCGTCGTAAGGACTCCTACGAGGGTTCTAAACAGGCGAAAGAAGGACGCCCTAGCTCAACGCGTTCCGACGCTACAGCGCTTCAAAGTTGGGATTTTTCTCTCTCTTTCAACTTTGACGGGCCGTAGCCGCTAAACGGTTAGAGATAGGGCGTCCGGAGTGGTCGCAATCGATTCCGCGGACATTTTCTATCGGAAACCGTCTAACTCGTCCGTCCGAACGGCGTCGTTAACGCGCGACACGAGAAAACGTCGAAAGATGTCGTTTTCGGGGTCGATTTTTCGCGTTTTTTCGAAGTCCCGAAACTTCAAACGCCCGTATCTCTTAAACGGTTGGAGATATCAAAGCGTGCTAAAAAAATTCTTGTTCGGCGCGTAAAAATCTACCGGATAGGATGATAAAAACGGTCATTTTCGGACTTCGATATTTTACCGAAATTTCTCGACCGAATCTCCGTATCTCGGTTATGCGTGGTCGCAGCGCGACCGTTCGGTGCTCATTTGAAAGATCTCGACGCGTACTTTCGAACTGCGCAAACCGGGATCCTCTATCTATAACCGTTTAGGAGCTACGGCGCTTCAAAGTTTCGGAGTTAAGCATTTTTGGAAATTTCGAAACTTTAAACGCGATTTTCTCCTTAACGGTTAGAGATAGAGAGGTAAACTTTTTTATCGTAATCTACGCGAAAATACGCGTCTTTTGATATATCAGTCGACCCCATTCGGAGCTCCGTTAAGGAGTTGAGTTTTGCACCCTCAACTTTCAAACGTCCATATCTCCTAAACGGTTAGGGCTAGGGGCTGAAATTTCTCAGGCGTAATACACCCATATATGGCCACGTTCCGGTAGGGTCAAAACCCCGAAATTCCGACCCTCGATTTTTCGGGTCGAAAAAATTTCATCGTTTTGGTCAGAAAATGCGACGTTTCTGCTGCGCGTTAACGGGAAGAGTTAGACGTTCGCTTATCGGCGCGTCGTAAGGACCCTACGAGGGTTCTAAACAGGCGAAAGAAGGACGCCCTAGCTCAACGCGTTCCGACGCTACAGCGCTTCAAAGTTGGGATTTTTTTCTCTCCCTTTCAACTTTGACGGGCCGTAGCCGCTAAACGGTTAGAGATAGGGCGTCCGGAGTGGTCGCAATCGATTCCGCGGACATTTTTCTATCGGAAACCGTCTAACTCGTCCGTCCGAACGGCGTCGTTAGCCCGCGACACGAGAAAACGTCGAAAGATGTCGTTTTCGGGGTCGATTTTTTCGCGTTTTTTCGAAGTCCCGAAACTTCAAACCCCCGTATCTCTTAAACGGTTAGAGATATCGAAGCGTGCTAAAAAAATTCTTGTTCGGCGCGTAAAAATCTACCGGATAGGATGATAAAAACGGTCATTTTCGGACTTCGATATTTTACCGAAATTTCTCGACCGAATCTCCGTATCTCGGTTATGCGTGGTCGCAGCGCGACGGTTCGGTGCTCATTTGAAAGATCTCGACGCGTACTTTCGAACTGCGCAAACCGGGATCCTCTATCTATAACCGTTTAGGAGCTACGGCGCTTCAAAGTTTCGGAGTTAAGCATTTTTGGAAATTTCGTAACTTTAAGCGCGATTTTCTCCTTAACGGTTAGAGATAGAGAGGCAGACTTTTTTATCGTAATCTACGCGAAAATACGCGTCTTTTGATATGTCACTCGACCCCATTCGTAGCTCCTTTAAGGAGTTGAGTTTTGCACCCCTCAACTTTCAAACGTCCATATCTCCCAAACGGTTAGGGCTAGGGGCTGAAATTTCTCAGGCGTAATACACCCATATATGGCCACGTTCCGGTAGGGTCAAAACCCCGAAATTCCGACCCTCGATTTTTCGGGTCGAAAAATTTCATCGTTTTGGTCAGAAAAAATGCGACTTTTCTGCTGCGCGTTAACGGGAAGAGTTAGACGTTCGCTTATCGGCGCGTCGTAAGGACCCTACGAGGGTTCTAAACAGGCGAAAGAAGGACGCCCTAGCTCAACGCGTTCCGACGCTACAGCGCTTCAAAGTTGGGATTTTTTTTCTCTCTCTTTCAACTTTGACGGGCCGTAGCCGCTAAACGGTTAGAGATAGGGCGTCCGGAGTGGTCGCAATCGATTCCGCGGACATTTTTCTATCGGAAACCGTCTAACTCGTCCGTCCGAACGGCGTCGTTAACGCGCGACACGAGAAAACGTCGAAAGATGTCGTTTTCGGGGTCGATTTTTTCGCGTTTTTTCGAAGTCCCGAAACTTCAAACGCCCGTATCTCTTAAACGGTTAGAGATATCGAAGCGTGCTAAAAAAATTCTTGTTCGGCGCGTAAAAATCTACCGGATATGATGATAAAAACTGTCATTTTCGGACCTCGATATTTTACCGAAATTTCTCGACCGAATCTCCGTATCTCGGTTATGCGTGGTCGCAGCGCGACTGTTCGGTGCTCATTCGAAAGATCTCGACGCGTACTTTCGAACTGCGCAAACCGGGATCCCCTATCTATAACCGTTTAGGAGCTACGGCGCTTCAAAGTTTCGGAGTTAAGCATTTTTGGAAATTTCGAAACTTTAAACGCGATTTTCTCCTTAACGGTTAGAGATAGAGAGGTAAACTTTTTTTATCGTAATCTACGCGAAAATACGCGTCTTTTGATATATCAGTCGACCCCATTCGGAGCTCCGTTAAGGAGTTGAGTTTTGCACCCCCTCAACTTTCAAACGTCCATATCTCCTAAACGGTTAGGGCTAGGAGGCTGAAATTTCTCAGGCGTAATACACCCATATATGGCCACGTTCCGGTAGGGTCAAAACCCCGAAATTCCGACCCTCGATTTTTCGGGTCGAAAAAATTTCATCGTTTTGGTCAGAAAAAATGCGACGTTTCTGCTGCGCGTTAACGGGAAGAGTTAGACGTTCGCTTATCGGCGCGTCGTAAGGACTCCTACGAGGGTTCTAAACAGGCGAAAGAAGGACGCCCTAGCTCAACGCGTTCCGACGCTACAGCGCTTCAAAGTTGGGATTTTTTTTCTCTCTCTTTCAACTTTGACGGGCCGTAGCCGCTAAACGGTTAGAGATAGGGCGTCCGGAGTGGTCGCAATCGATTCCGCGGACATTTTTCTATCGGAAACCGTCTAACTCGTCCGTCCGAACGGCGTCGTTAACGCGCGACACGAGAAAACGTCGAAAGATGTCGTTTTCGGGGTCGATTTTTCGCGTTTTTTCGAAGTCCCGAAACTTCAAACCCCCGTATCTCTTAAACGGTTAGAGATATCGAAGCGTGCTAAAAAAATTCTTGTTCGGCGCGTAAAAATCTACCGGATAGGATGATAAAAACGGTCATTTTCGGACTTCGATATTTTACCGAAATTTCTCGACCGAATCTCCGTATCTCGGTTATGCGTGGTCGCAGCGCGACCGTTCGGTGCTCATTTGAAAGATCTCGACGCGTACTTTCGAACTGCGCAAACCGGGATCCTCTATCTATAACCGTTTAGGAGCTACGGCGCTTCAAAGTTTCGGAGTTAAGCATTTTTGGAAATTTCGTAACTTTAAGCGCGATTTTCTCCTTAACGGTTAGAGATAGAGAGGCAGACTTTTTTTTATCGTAATCTACGCGAAAATACGCGTCTTTTGATATGTCACTCGACCCCATTCGTAGCTCCTTTAAGGAGTTGAGTTTTGCACCCCCTCAACTTTCAAACGTCCATATCTCCCAAACGGTTAGGGCTAGGGGGCTGAAATTTCTCAGGCGTAATACACCCATATATGGCCACGTTCCGGTAGGGTCAAAACCCCGAAATTCCGACCCTCGATTTTTCGGGTCGAAAAAATTTCATCGTTTTGGTCAGAAAAAAATGCGACTTTTCTGCTGCGCGTTAACGGGAAGAGTTAGACGTTCGCTTATCGGCGCGTCGTAAGGACCCCTACGAGGGTTCTAAACAGGCGAAAGAAGGACGCCCTAGCTCAACGCGTTCCGACGCTACAGCGCTTCAAAGTTGGGATTTTTTTTCTCTCTCTTTCAACTTTGACGGGCCGTAGCCGCTAAACGGTTAGAGATAGGGCGTCCGGAGTGGTCGCAATCGATTCCGCGGACATTTTTCTATCGGAAACCGTCTAACTCGTCCGTCCGAACGGCGTCGTTAACGCGCGACACGAGAAAACGTCGAAAGATGTCGTTTTCGGGGTCGATTTTTTCGCGTTTTTTCGAAGTCCCGAAACTTCAAACGCCCGTATCTCTTAAACGGTTAGAGATATCGAAGCGTGCTAAAAAATTCTTGTTCGACGCGTAAAAATCTACCGGATATGATGATAAAACTGTCATTTTCGGACCTCGATATTTTACCGAAATTTCTCGACCGAATCTCCGTATCTCGGTTATGCGTGGTCGCAGCGCGACTGTTCGGTGCTCATTCGAAAGATCTCGACGCGTACTTTCGAACTGCGCAAACCGGGATCCCCTATCTATAACCGTTTAGGAGCTACGGCGCTTCAAAGTTTCGGAGTTAAGCATTTTTGGAAATTTCGAAACTTTAAACGCGATTTTCTCGTTAACGGTTAGAGATAGAGAGGCAAACTTTTTTTATCGTAATCTACGCGAAAATACGCGTCTTTTGATATATCAGTCGACCCCATTCGGAGCTCCGTTAAGCAGTTGAGTTTTGCACCCCCTCAACTTTCAAACGTCCATATCTCCTAAACGGTTAGGGCTAGGAGGCTGAAATTTCTCAGGCGTAATACACCCATATATGGCCACGTTCCGGTAGGGTCAAAACCCCGAAATTCCGACCCTCGATTTTTCGGGTCGAAAAAATTTCATCGTTTTGGTCAGAAAAAAATGCGACGTTTCTGCTGCGCGTTAACGGGAAGAGTTAGACGTTCGCTTATCGGCGCGTCGTAAGGACCCTACGAGGGTTCTAAACAGGCGAAAGAAGGACGCCCTAGCTCAACGCGTTCCGACGCTACAGCGCTTCACAGTTGGGATTTTTTTTCTCTCTCTTTCAACTTTGACGGGCCGTAGCCGCTAAACGGTTAGTGATAGGGCGTCCGGAGTGGTCGCAATCGATTCCGCGGACATTTTTCTATCGGAAACCGTCTAACTCGTCCGTCCGAACGGCGTCGTTAACGCGCGACACGAGAAAACGTCGAAAGATGTCGTTTTCGGGGTCGATTTTTTCGCGTTTTTTCGAAGCCCCGAAACTTCAAACGCCCGTATCTCTTAAACGGTTAGAGATATCGAAGCGTGCTAAAAAAATTCTTGTTCGGCGCGTAAAAATCTACTGGATATGATGATAAAAACTGTCATTTTCGGACCTCGATATTTTACCGAAATTTCTCGACCGAATCTCCGTATCTCGGTTATGCGTGGTCGCAGCGCGACTGTTCGGTGCTCATTCGAAAGATCTCGACGCGTACTTTCGAACTGCGCAAACCGGGATCCCCTATCTATAACCGTTTAGGAGCTACGGCGCTTCAAAGTTTCGGAGTTAAGCATTTTTGGAAATTTCGTAACTTTAAACGCGATTTTCTCCTTAACGGTTAGAGATAGAGAGGCAGACTTTTTTTTTATCGTAATCTACGCGAAAATACGCGTCTTTTGATATGTCACTCGACCCCATTCGTAGCTCCTTTAAGGAGTTGAGTTTTGCACCCCCTCAACTTTCAAACGTCCATATCTCCCAAACGGTTAGGGCTAGGGGGCTGAAATTTCTCAGGCGTAATACACCCATATATGGCCACGTTCCGGTAGGGTCAAAACCCCGAAATTCCGACCCTCGATTTTTCGGGTCGAAAAAATTTCATCGTTTTGGTCAGAAAAAAATGCGACTTTTCTGCTGCGCGTTAACGGGAAGAGTTAGACGTTCGCTTATCGGCGCGTCGCAAGGACCCTACGAGGGTTCTAAACAGGCGAAAGAAGGACGCCCTAGCTCAACGCGTTCCGACGCTACAGCGCTTCAAAGTTGGGATTTTTTTCTCTCTTTCAACTTTGACGGGCCGTAGCCGCTAAACGGATAGAGATAGGGCGTCCGGAGTGGTCGCAATCGATTCCGCGGACATTTTTCTTTCGGAAACCGTCTAACTCGTCCGTCCGAACGGCGTCGTTAACGCGCGACACGAGAAAACGTCGAAAGATGTCGTTTTCGGGGTCGATTTTTCGCGTTTTTCGAAGTCCCGAAACTTCAAACGCCCGTATCTCTTAAACGGTTAGAGATATCGAAGCGTGCTAAAAAATTCTTGTTCGGCGCGTAAAAATCTACCGGATATGATGATAAAAACTGTCATTTTCGGACCTCGATATTTTACCGAAATTTCTCGACCGAATCTCCGTATCTCGGTTATGCGTGGTCGCAGCGCGACTGTTCGGTGCTCATTCGAAAGATCTCGACGCGTACTTTCGAACTGCGCAAACCGGGATCCCCTATCTATAACCGTTTAGGAGCTACGGCGCTTCAAAGTTTCGGAGTTAAGCATTTTTGGAAATTTCGAAACTTTAAACGCGATTTTCTCGTTAACGGTTAGAGATAGAGAGGCAAACTTTTTTTATCGTAATCTACGCGAAAATACGCGTCTTTTGATATATCAATCGACCCCATTCGGAGCTCCTTTAAGGAGTTGAGTTTTGCACCCCCCAACTTTCAAACATCCATATCTCCTAAACGGTTGAGGATATTGACATTTGCCGAAAAAAAAATTATTTCATTCTTTGATATACCGGTGGTTGTAATTGATATTGTGGTTGTGTTAGATGAAAAAGATATTACAAAAAAATTCATGGACTAAAATGCCAACCTACTTTTTCGAAAAACATCCATCCTTTACACCTTGCGTTGGCTACAGTCATTTCAAAAATACTCTTTCATCTAACCTTTGCACAGATAGCCATTACATTATACTGCTAAAAGAACCACACCTAAATTCACTAGCTCGGTTTAATGATATTAAATCCATACGACCCAGTGACCCGTTCGAAATTCACATACATTTGTTAATTAGCTATTTTATAAAATGCTTCCTCTAGCTTTCAATTACAAGTTTTTACGCTCGTGTCGCGAATTTCTGTTTACTCCTAGTACAAAGTGAAATACCCCATACCATTTGGAAATGCAATACACCGAAAAACACATTTCAAAAATACTAATTACGGCAAAAGCATCGATATCGACTTTCGTCAGTATTAATTATCTGTTGCAGAAAAAAAACTCGTCCATTATTTATACGCTTCAGTGATCATGGATCAAATTTGGGAACGGTATTTCGTGTTCATATTTCGAATAGCGTGGGTATGTTTGCTGTTTTTCGGGGAAACATATTTTTATGCAACAAAAGGTAGTAACGTGATGTCATTATAAATTTTCGATTACAATTGTTACGCTTTCGAAGTGCAATTAATAATGTAGTGAATAAACATGCGGATACTCAACAGACTGCACTGCGAAATAGCATTGAATGTTACAATTATAAATCAGCTAAAATTGCTCATACCAAAAATAATCATAATCACTGTTTTGTATTAAATAAAATGGATATTTTCTGCCTGCACTACGTATTAAAGGAGTCAGTTAAACATACATGTTTGCATGCCGAATCTAATTGCAAACGAAGATGAATAAAATTGTAGATCGTCAGTAACAGGTAGCTTAAGCAAAAACAATTAAACAGATGGTTTGTATCCTTACAATTTAACAGTGGCTCATTCAAATTAACCTGACCTTCTTAATTGTGTCTTATGCAAACTTGTACCACGTCTATGCATAAGTTCTTTCTGGTTTAACTAAGAGAGTGTCTCTGCTTCATCGCTCAGCGATTAGGTCGAGTTTTGTGCCTGAAAAAGAGCATTTACGGCACGCATTACATTTCTCATTTAATCAAAAGAAAAAAGCTGTTGAAGGCCATCGTTTGCTGGTAGAAGCACATGGAAAACACGCTCCATTGATTGGAACAAGTAAGACACTCGGAAAGAAGACTACACTCTGTGTCTGGCTCGACCAGAGAGGTATTGTGTATTATGGACTCTTGAAGCGCGGCGAAACCATTAATACACAACGCTATCACGAACCAACGATTAATTTAAGCCACGCATTAATCGAAAGACGACCGGAATGGACCAGAAGACAGGGCAAAGTGATTTTGTTGCATCCCACATAGCAGAACCAGTGTAAGACACCTTGAAATCGCTCGGATGGGACATCCTTCCGCCCCCACTGTACTCCGCAGATCTGGAGCCACCTGACTATCATCTCTTCGCTTCAATGGGGTAGGCGTTCGCAGAGCAGCACTTCAGCAATTTCGAGGAAGTTGGAAAATGGCTCGGCGAATCGTTTGGCGCAAAAGGCAAGCAGGTATCCATAGATTACCTGAAAGATAGGTGAAATGTGCAAAAGCCGATGGCCAATATTTTGAGTAAAAAGATATTTCCCTCGAAAATTACGTGTATTAAATATGATCAATCCACCGGAAAAATCGCAACACACGCACAACACCACTAACAGCATCACGGCAGTAGAATTAACGTTAAAAAAAACAAATTTAAAATTGTATAAATTCGTACGCAACAAGTTAAAATGCCAAAAAGGGGGAAAACCAACAGGAACTACGACAATCATAAAGAAGGTAATCCATATAAGCCAACAACGTTCCTTTATTGTTAGATTCTGTTGCTAGCAAGTACTTCCTCGGTTGTATGAAATAAAATGACATCGCAAGTGGTATTTGTTCCTAAATATTCAATTTCTTCAACGAAACCCCTCAAAAATCTTCGTAGAAGTGTCAGGAATATATTGCAAACTATTACTAGGTTATTACGTACTACAATGCAAATAATAATAATAATCTTTATTGCCCAATAGATATTTGTACATTCAATTATTATAGGGCAATGTTTGAAGTAAATAAATAATATAGAGTGCAATCAGTGATTACAATATGCAGTGAAATCTCCCTTGAACGGACACCAACGGGACCAACTGAAGATGTCCGTTCAGGAGGGGGGTCCACATAAAAGAAATATGTAGTAGATACAACAAAAATCGTGTTTTAACGAAAAATGAATATATTAAAGAAACTGGGACATTTAAATCGTATATGTAGATAAATGTTTTCAAAATAAATAAGAAACTTTAAACTTAAGAAATAAAACTATTTCCTTTAGATATATATGTACATACAAAGTATAATATATGTTCATAGATACATAGATGTAGTATGTAATACAAAACAATGAAATGAATAGTCACTGTAAGGACGCAAAAATTCATATATTGTTGTTTGTCTTCTATTTTTCTTTAAAATGGCGTCTGCTGTAAACCAGTCATAACACAATTTGTCAATTTTAGTACCATCACCCGTCAAAAAGCTTCTTTTTTCATTAAAATTGCTGTTCCACATCTATTTGTTTAGAAGGATTTCTTTATGTTTAATTATAACTGTAGCTTGCGTTTTTCCAATATTAAAACGCTTGGATAAGTTCCTTACACTTAATTTCTCTTTATTGTAAACTTCAACAATCTCAATTCTTTGTTTAACCGTGAGAATTTTTCTATTTGGAGCCATTTCTACAATGAATGTGTCGCCCACTGTGTCTTTTCCGCATAGACATCAGACTAATATTGAAAGCAGATTCAATCGAAAGCGTACACCCGAAGAATAAGAACGGTAAATCCCCGACCAACTTAGGGAAGTCCCTAATTCACGCCAGGCAGAAATTATTTCATCATTTCTCCACATATGTGTTAAGGCTGCTTTTAGTAAAATGTTGCTATGTGCAGTAGGCAAATTGAACCTGTCACAAGATCTACGGTGATACTGAGGGTTGGAAAGTGGGATACTGGAAAGTAGAGCGGGAGAATCAACAAACTGGTGTATAACTTTAAATAGAAATTTCCCACTGGCTATATCTCTGCAACAAGATAACGACTCCAACTTGTGCCTATTGAGTAAAATTGTATAATCAGTTCCACGTGTAGGTTAAGTACCATCTGACTTAGGGCCGGTTTATTCACATTTTGATAAAGTGGCAGATTCATTGATTTAGTGAACCGCGGGTTATTTAAAAGTTGCTTTATCTAAGGACCACAAAGAAATTCAGCTTTCAGTTTTTCTATGCTAAGCCTTGGAAAGTTTTGTTTCAAATACTCAAAACATGGTCCACTTCGAGGTAGAGTCTTAACAAATTACCTCATAAGTTCCAGCTTCATATGTAGCAGTGAAAAGATGATTCTGTTTCTGTCAACCAACGGTTCGTTAAGGACGCTGTGATCTCCATGTACTAAAACATTTCTTAAAGCCCAGTTTTTGGTAATCCAATGCTGGGGCTTAGATTTGCTATTCTATATTTTGTGTAACCACTTTGTTGCGCGAGGAGAAAGTTTACCATTTTTAGATCGACACATACCACCGATGCTCTTCATACTTGATATTTTTCAGGACCTATGATATAGTCTCGTATTCCTGTTTCATAGTGGTGGAATATCGAATAGGCATAGAAGCATCTTTATTACAATTGTCTAAAAGTACGCATTTTAAACTTCGTGACGAACTGTCTATAAAAAGACCCATTCATTTAACCCCATTTTCTTCAAAAGACCTCTTATATCATTACAAAACACTAAGTTGTTTCCTTTAGAGAAATACGGCAGCAGATCTTTCTCTCTGACACGATAAAATGTGATAACTATCTGGATATTTTTTTTTCTTTTAATCCGTAAACAAGAAATTCGAACGACTCCCTTGAAAGGCTCAGTTCTCTATCGACACATCGTTACGCTCTTGTTGGCTGAAACGTTGGGAACTCGCTGATGGTCCTTTAAAATTACTATCACCTTCAGTTTTCTGGAACTGCACCTCGTCAGACGATGTATCTGAGTCATCCTCCTATAGGATAGGTAACTTATTGAACGTTGGAATAGATATTTCTTTAGAATGAGGAAGAGGTCTCCTTCCTAACTCCACAGTATACCCATTTATGTCGGTTATTGACATTAAAACCTTTGATGTTGGCAGACCAAAAATGGCAATCATCATGATGGTCTTTAGGCTCTCACTATAAATACTCCAAATTTTAAGCTCTTTCTCTTTCCATTTGTCCACTGTCGCAGATGTTCTATGCATATTTTCCATACAAAATGTCGTGTCCAAGATTTATTCCGGTCCTCTAACTAGACGCCAAAATACGCCAAATAAAAAAAATGTATTCACCACAAATGTAACAAAAAACATCTGGCTGGTTCACACAAATCCGTTTGCTTGTAGAAGCCATTGATGTCATTCGAATTTTTAATATTCATGCAATATTTAAACCAAATATTTACCTACACACTGACACAGTTATCACACGAAAGCACAATACTAAACTGAATTGTGAGATGCAGACAGAGATACGGGGAACTCTATGTTAAATGGTAAATGAAGTAGTGGGAATTAGAGTTGGATTCTAGTTCTAATTTCAGGTAAAAGCAGACTATTTAGGTCTCCTAAATAGTTAGTTAATTATTTCGATTTTTCGATATGTAAGTATGAGTAATAATGTCACCGTGCTGTTTTTCAAAAAAATAGAGCTGCTAGGAAGAAATGCTAATTATTTTTGGTACTAGCACATCAGAAAAACTTTAAATCAGTTCTTATTTTACAGGCACAATCTATAGGATTAATGATAACTGATAAAAAAGTAAAGTTTTGTTATTTTCTGAACAAATTTCGCTGTACAAATCCTCATACGTACACTTAAAAAGTTTCAGTACATACACTTTACACCAAACGTTATTGCACTGCATCCTCTGCATATGAATTAAGATACAGTACTTGGCATATACCTTAATTAATAAAACATAGTTTGATGAACATGTTTTTAACGCGAGGTGTACGAATATTATTAAACTGTTCTTGGCGTATAGTATTATGAGTTGGTCAATGCGGCACGTGACAATTTCCTACGTTAGCCGTCATGGTGGATTCGTAGTGAATAGTCGCACGTCCAATGGCGCTACCGCCCGCTGTCTTGTAACTGTCAACGCGATCGGAGCGGCCTTTGGGAATTCCCCTCCGCTTTACCGTTTTAACTCCACACCGTCGACTCCGCTGCTATTCGAGCTTTCGCTCACGAACACAATAATTCACTACCAACTGCTATCATACATAACCTTATCAGCATTGATTAATTTTCGCGGAGATTCGGTTACGAAGCGAGGCATTAATTTGCCGAACGTCAAAAATAATGGATCTTAATGTTTTTCGATCCGACTCCGACCCTTCTATAAACCGATGCTCGGATTAGATATATTAATTTCTTCTGAGATGCAGGGTAAATAATACACCCGAAAGATATTTTAGATATGGGGAGGTTTCTTAGAGTAATCCGTTTCGTTAGTGCAGTACAAATTATACATTTCTTCTCGCTTTTTTATTGGTTGTACCAAATATTGGCTATTGTTGGGGTTTCATTGTTCACGGGTCGTAAATTCCGTATAAGTTTTATTTTTAATTCGATCGGTGACACTTTGCAGTAAAAAACAGGTGTGTCTTCACTTATTTTATTAATAATTTGAAATATTTCAACCCAATGCAGAGCTGAGAGATTCAAATTATTTGAACTATAAAAAAATAAAACGAATGCTTTAGTCTTGAAATTATATTGTTGCTTACTGACTTCTGACTGTTGACTACTAACTGCTTAGCTAATTTGCCTGTCTGAGGCTTGCCTTATATATCTTTGAATTGTTGGATTAAATAGCTAATTGATTGAAAATGACTCTAAGTAGTTTTATGGAGCTTTCCAGAAGGATATGTCTGTAATGTTTAATGGTATTAAATTGTAGTGATTAAGATGAAATAATAGACGTTACTAGAGACATGTATGTATTTTATTTTTGCATATCTCTAATTATAGTCTATATGTAGACGTATTACACTAATTGAAGTGAATTAGCAGTAATTAGTGAGTGCATGTATTGCATATTTCGGCATTTCTATGCATATTTTTGCAAAAGTTGCATATATTGCATATTTAGACTTTTTCTTATGCTTTCTATTAGTAAAAATTCCTAGTAATTTCTAATGCAGATCGACAACGGACAATTTTCAGAACGATAAATCTTTTACATTGGTTTCGCTTATACTTTTTTCCAAGAACTGCACGTGTTTAATTTCGCTTAGCAGAAGGGATGTGGTAAATAGGTTTTATTATTATTAATTCTTAATAAACTATTCATTCTTTGAATATCTTCGAGCGAAACAGCATGTAATTGCGTTACGTTTTTAAATACTGTGCGTATATACAATGAGTGTAGCGAACCAAATTTCTTTATGGATTAAGCGTTATCCTGAACTAGTAAAGGATGGCGACAAAATATTTTGCCGAGCCTGCAGTAAACTGGTAAGTTTAGATTTACTAAAAGCTTTACAATTATTTTTAAGTTCCTTAACTTTTGATATAAAATGACAATTGTTATCGTAAGTGTCTTGTAAGAGAAAATCCCTAATTGATCAATATGCTAAAACTCTATCGCATATTGGAAAATGTGAAAAACTAAAGCGATCCGCATATGTGCAGCAATCTATATATCAATGTGCAGCATCAACTTCCCGAAACTCAGAACAAGAAGAAAATAATACGGATTTGTGTAACGCATTAATTTCGTCTAACATACCGTTAATTTGAAATCATTTTTGCGAAACTATTGCAAACATAATATACGTGACGAAAGTACTTTACGAAAAAATTATGTCACATCTTGTTACCAGCAAACAATGGCGGAACTTCAACAATGGGTGGGGAATAATTTTATTTATATCACGGTAGATGAAAGTACGAATAAGTGTCGCCGTTATATTGCCCATTTGTTAATAGGAATTGCTATAATACCTTTTGTATATTAAGTCAAATCATAGCTTTGTTTCAAGTTCCATTCGTAAACTAGAAACGCAAGGGATGTCGCTCTCGGAATCAGTCGAAATAGTAGACGAATTTGATATGCTATGTAAGAAGCGGTTTCTGAACTAATAAAAGTATAAACCCTAGATAAACAGTTTTCTAAACATTAAGTCTTAAAGCCAATTGCTAGTAAAACCAGAGGGTTACAAAACTATTAATCATTAGGTCAAGTATCTACCTAACTGTGGAATGTAGACATGTAAGAAACAATTAAATATATCTATATAAATAAGAAGAAAAAGAAAACATGTTAAATAATATATAACATATCTAAATATTCGGATAGTCCCCGAACAGCTTCTGTTCCAGTAAAATTATTAGTCTAGAGTCCATTCATTTTAAGAATACAGCGCTTGGCAAGAGAGGCTAATATTCTTGACGGTTGTTATTGCCAAATACCGGACAGATAGCGGAGCAAGTCTTCCAGAATTGTTATTAGGATTGGAAAACTCACTGGAGACGCTATGTGCATTCCAAAAAAGCATGCTCTCAAGGTGACAATATGAAATTATAGACGCATTCAATTAATCACTTTCAAACTGATCATTTATATTAAGTTTGAGATGCAGCTTCTAAAGGAAAGCATTCTGTTACGTTCTCCTGGTTTGAAGAACAGCGCCGCTGTAGCCTGCTCGTAAATTCCTGAATTACTTGACCAATACTTACTTGTAGAGTATGTTCGCTTATTTATTAGATGAAAGGTTGTACAGTGAAACTCAATGCGCATGCGCAAAAAAATATATTTAAAAATAAAATGTGTACACTGTTTCCACTCTTGCCTATGTACATGTACGATGTACGTAAGATATATATATATTTGCAATAATTGCAGTTATTCGAGCTCTCTTATACATGCAATGTACATTAGCATGTGTATATGTATGTTTTCATTGGTAGCAATATAAAGTACTGCCTCAGCATGTACGTTGCAAAGCTATGTTTTAGTGTTTAAAAAGATTAAACTCTTATATGCTCCCGCTGAAGCTTTGTTAGAGGCATGTACTAATGCCTCTATCTGTTTGCATGCACCACTACCTTTTTATAGGGGAGCCAACCCTATTTATTTCTTAAATTTATAAGCGCACCTCGGTGCTATGCTTATTTATATGTCCCTTTCCGGGAGCCTAATATACTTTCCTTGTTTTAAATTTGCCTAAGGGACTTGGCCCTGTATTATTGGCATGTATTTGTACTTGAACCAAATACGTTCGTTATTTTCACATTTATAGGGGAACCCACCCTATCTCTTAGAGCTTGAACGCCTGGTCGAGGGCGACAGTAGCGATAATAGCCGATCTCAATACAAAAGTAATGTCACAGCTACCCAGACGTTCTCGTTTGAAATAATACGCAATCTTTCGCTCTCTGCTACTGCGCCCCAAAGAAGGGAAAAAGCCACTAACCAGCAAATGTGCGAACTGCGCACCGACAAGTAAAGCGGAGCGATGATGCCGACACTACATCAGAAGACTGGTCCGTGAAACTCGTCCGCTACGTCGAGCAACTAAATGAAAAAAATTTCTAAGTCCCGATACGACAGAGGACCGAACAAACGTACAAAAGACAACGGGCGCTGCGGCCGCAACGACCGTCAGCAAGAAGCGGAGTGATCGTACTTGTGGAAGATGTCTATACATGCGCGCCGACAATCTCACCAAAATAATTTCCGCCACAAACTTAACCGAAGACTAAAAATATGTATAGACGACAATGGACACAGTAGTCTCGACGTACGATGATAGAAAATCGAGAATTTGTACTTATTAAAGAAATTTATACATGCGATTCGACGACCTTACCAAATGACTCCCGCCAGAAATAAATGTATATACAACGTCCTCGACGATTCCCGCCAAAACTAGAAAATCTTAGAAATCTCTAATAATCATACGACGATGTTACTGTACACGTTACGACGAGGTACGAAAGGTGACCGAGAGTGCACGATCGCTAATACCTCGACCGTCGCGCGGGAGACGACTGCCTATACTTGTGTACATTAAATTTTAAGAAAACTCCCATTACTTATTCGACGACGTTGCACTGAATGATTTCTAATTAGGCAGTTTTAGCTAGCGTAATGCGAATGGCTGGCTTGCATACATATACAATGCGTAATGTACATACATATTAAAATAAAATTGTATATATTCTAAGAGAGCAAAATAAATAAATATAAAAACTGAAAATAAAGTAATATTCTAAATGAAAATAAGGTAATAATGGTAACCCATACGGTTGCAAAGAAGATAAAATAATATAAAATACATAGTAGTAAAAAATTTATAAAACAAAAAAAAAACAATGTTAAGTCCTTAACACATTCTTTAGCTCCTTCAGAAATTAATTTGTATAAAAATCATTCATAAGTATGCCGTTTTAATGAATTCTTTCAAAAGAAATGGAATTCTTCCCCTCGTTTCTAACCTAATTAAAAAAGTACTTATCACTAGAATATATTCGGAAAAAGGACGGCACGATCCCTTCGATTCACTTATTTCCTCTTAAGGATCTTTTACGCCCCCTTCAGGAGCTTTTTAACAAGCAGCTAATCCGAACTAGTCGCCCTTCCACGAAACGAAAGTCTATTAATAACGCCGCCGTTGCCGGAAAGTATATAGTTGCACCCTTTTCGATCGTCGCACAAAGGAAATTCAAATCCACGATTTATCGACTCTTATCTGCGAGGGCGTTAAATAAACTAACAAATGTCGTCGAGATTCTCTTTGCTCGTTTCCTAGGAAAGCCGATCCCCGCCCGGCCAAAGAATACTGAACGCGCCGCCAATAATTTTCAATGGAATCCTCATCGCTTATCAGCCGAGGCCACTCTCTATTCGATTCGAAAATCTCAACCCGTAGGAATTTAAATCGAATATTGACATTTCGGCTTAGCGCGGATTATTTACCTTGGATCCTTGAACGCGCTTAATGTACCGAGAATGATATTGTTATTCATGTTTCGAAAGGTCCGTACTGACTTCGACTGGTTAAATGTCACTGTGTAGCGTATATATGTGACACTATGGTGACAGAATAAAATAGACACCTACTAATTAAAAAAAAGATTCTATTCTCGTTATATATACAAAATATTTTAAATTTTTTAAATTCGACTAATATTTTGTCGATCCACCTTTACTTGCGTGAAGTGCTGCGAGTCGTCGTGGCATAGAATCTATTAAATGATTAATGGTGTCTTCTGGAATATTTAATCACTCTTCTGTAATAGCTGCCACAGATTCTTCCTTATTGCTGGGTTTTCGGGGTCGTTTCGTCATATTTGTCTGGATTATGTGCCAAACATTCTCTATCGGATTCATGTCTGGTGATTGAAGAAAGATTTCCGACGACAATGAGGTAAAGAAGGCAACTTTGGCCCATTTTGAGGCGAAAGATAAAAAATATTTTTGTGATGGTTTAGAAAAATTAATTCATAGATCTAATAAATGTATTGTGCTTAAAGGTGATTATATTGAAAAGGAAAAATACATTTATTGTTTTATTTTATTTAAAACCCTTTCATTCCGCGAACTTCTGGACCTCCCCTCGTAAATTAACTATTGAATTGTATTGACAGAGTGCTTGATTTAGTTTTATCCAACATCACACGTGTGATTCATGTAACCCTCTTCTATCTGAAGATGTATTTCACTCTTTGCATATTCGCTATACCAAATCTATACGTGACTTTCCGCCTAATAATAATCGATTTAACTTTAATAATGCCAACTATCGCCCCACTCTGTGACAGTTTATTAAAGTTCCTCCTCTTCCTTCCCCTCCGCCACAAGTCTTCTTCAACTATATAAAGACACGCCATCTCAACTGACAGGTTTGGTTTTTCATTTTCGTATTTTCCAATCGTCGTCATCATCGTTTCGTCCTCGATGTCGCCGCACGACGTGAATCTGGATACTCGGCGGTCAGATGGAACGGATTAACAGCGCCTTTTGTCCCTCGGGTGACCGCGACGATGTTGAAACGCTAGACGGATACGACTCAGTAAAAAGAGTATCGACGACACTAGAGTCCGACCGAACTATCCGCCGGTGCATGGAACTCGAGAGAAACAGTCTACAGCTTCTCTCTCTCTGGGGAACCCTACGAACAAAATCACAATGGCCGTGGAGGATTTTAAGGAGCCCCCATTGAAAGTTATCCCTCGGGAGACGGAGCGGCGATGAAGAAAAAGTATGGTTTGCGTTTGTGAAATTGGGGACGTGATATTTATTCTAGGCTTGCTCTAATGTAATTGAAAAATACACGACGGCCGAGATTCGACGTAAGTCGTAAACAATAATTACGCGTATGAAGGTTAGGATTAGTAATTTTAAATTATTTGTACGGAAGGGGAGTTAGAAAAATTTACCTGATGAAATGGCTTCGGGGGAAAAGAGCTTCCTAGTCGCTTTTCGCCGTAACTCCAAGCTCGGTTGTCGTAAATAACCGTTCGCTCCTTGCAGTGACCGAAGTACAATCAAATGCTTTCAAGGTGTCCGCTATCGATAAAGTAATGTCTATATGTGATATTTAGAGTTGCTTGTTTGTATATGGTACGTCCTTTGTTTTGTTGTCTTGTTTTGAAGAACAGTGACTGCTGTAGCCTCCTCGTAAATTCTCTCTTGAATTTTTCGGTTTCCACTTTAGCCTATGTACAGTTACTATCTAAGACATGTAATATGCGCAATAATTGCAGTTAGACAAGTTCTCTTATACATCAGCATGCTTCACCTTTATTTTTTGCTTAGATACAGCGGCAGCGTGTGCATAGCCAATGTTGTGTTAACGCTTCATAAGGCTTCTGCAAAGGTTTTGTTAAAGGCATGTAATAATGCTCTATATTTATGTATGCACCACTATTGTGGCACCACTGTATATGTAACATTATATATGTAACATAACCCATTTTAAAACATTAATGGCCTGAGATTTTCCACCACAATATGTACAAATATTAAGGAACGCTGCAGCCTCGGCAATCTGGATGCGGAGAGATTGTACTCGTTAAGCGTGTCGCTACATGCGCTTGTACGAAGCTCAAGAAGGATCAGACCAAGTATGAGAAAGGTCGATATTCGTACGACCAACTTATATTTAACGGATCCAATTTTGGGCACTTATAGTTTGAGTATTGTGAATTGCTGAATGCATACATACAGACATGATACGTAATATACATACATGTTATAAAATAAAATCATATATATTATGTAAAGAGAATACAAGTTGTTGTCGAATTTTGCTTCCTGTTAATAAACACGTCAAGAAATGGAAACATTTCGTCTCCTTTTAACTCCAACATGGTGAATTCAATGTTACGACATACCCCGTTCAGGTGTTTAAGAAACTGGTTCAGTTTAGCTCTTCTGTATGGCGAATCCTGCAGGTGTTTCCGATATTGTAATTCCAGTTGATCTTCCACAGAACCACAAGAAACGATAATTTTATTCCCTGGGATTCTTAAGAAAATGATCTTGATCGATGTTTGGTGCTGAGGAGAATTGGAAGTTATTGGAACAGAATCATCGTTGCTTTGCTGATGCCACGTCGTTCAAATTTCACCGGTTGAACGGTTACATTCCACTGATATATGTATTGTTAAGAAGTAAAGACAAACCAATACATGATCGCATATTTTAGAAACTGTTACAGTTGAAGGAAACTTTAAATCCAATGAGAATTCCTATTTATATGTATACAAAGTGCATTTTCCAATAAAAACTTCCAGATTTTGATCCTTCGGGACTTCGTTCCCGTCCCTAACCACGAGGAGGCGGGTACTCAAGTTGTTTTTGAGAAGGGCCCGGATTGGTAACCACTAAATTTATACTTTTGGAAAAAGTATGCATTCTGCCTTCATGCAGTACTCTTCACATGCAGAAAGATTATTATTTTTATTTTTTATTTTTTGAAATATAAAGAATAGCTTAGTATTTGTTAGTAAAAGAAATGAAGCCTTAATCAACTAAGTACTTAAAACCAATGTTAGTGGAGTTAGTATAGTGTAGTATAGTGCGTAGCTCATGGCCTGGAAGCCCTCTGGATGTCGGTTCCTCCAGGTAACGTCGGTGCCAAGGGTCATGCAAAGAGTCTTTTAGGGGAAATAGTCTGTAAAAAAGGGGGTAAATAGTTAAAAACACAGTCTGATAAGTGGTACACAGTCACGTCCGTCGTAGTCCTTCCAAGTGGTTGACAATTTTCGTTGCCAACCTGTCTCATGGCCTGTCTCTCCTCGTCCGCTACACCGCGGATCAGTGGGCACTCCAAGAGCACGTGGTCGGCCGTTCCAACAGCCCCACAGTCGCTTATGTTTGTCTCCCTGAGGCGTCTTTCATGCAGGTACAACGGAAATGGGCCGTGCCCCGCAAGGAAGTGTATAAGCCCTCGCGACGGGTCTATGTGCTCCATTCCTAACCTTTCCCTGATATCCGGCAGAAAGCGATACACATTTCTCCCCTTAGTTGAGGACTCCCATCTCCGCTGCCAGAGATCGTATATATTAGCTCTCTTATATGTTGTTTGGTTGTTGGTCTTGCCGACAGAAGTTCTTCCAATTTCTCGGTCATCCCTCTCCTTAGGCAGTACTCCGCTGCAACCCTCAGCACCTCCAGGTCCATTGGGAGAACCCCCGCGATAACCTGAAGGGCCTCAGCTGACGTGGTGCGGTAAGCTCCAGTCAGCGTGATGAAGACCCCCCTTCGAGCTGCGTTAAGCTTTTGACGCGGTCTTACTTGTTTTGCTTTGTGAGCCCACACACTTGCCCCATAGGTGACAATGGATGTCATCACCGAGGTCATATATGTCCGATGATCCTTCGGGACTGTTTCGTCTTGAGCTATTTTGGTGGGGTTATTTAGTCTTGGACTTGCTTTTATCACATACGGTTTACGAAAACTGAGGATATTAGCCAAGCAATAATAATTCACTGAGGAACATCTCTTTGAAAATGTAAAATGATGAAGTTCCACCACTTGCACCAAATAACATCAATAGTTCAAAATGCTGAAACAAGTCGAAATACGTTCCAATATATAAGACCTCCTTTTGCAATCCTATTGCAATCAGTTCTTTCGTAGTAGTTTTTGGGAATATCATAGAGAATTCGCCTGTATTTTAGGTAAGTTCGCTGAGAATACCGGGAACGTTTTACCGCACTCTTTTTTTCATGAATTTTGCGCTTCGTATCGCGCTAATTACGGTCAATTTCTCATTTTAAACATTCGTACCTTGCTTCCATTACGCGGTCTGAAAGTTAGACCAGTTTTAGAATAAAACCAAAAATTAAAAGTCGATACGTTACAGACGACCGAGTACGAGTTGCAAATCAAACGATCGGTACCTTACTTCAATAATACCGAACTTTATTGCATTTTATATTACCGCAGCGGAATATCGGCTAGATATTCCCGGAATGAAATTTGCGGTAGTAAATTTTTGATCAAGTTATTGTTGTATCTTATGGTACAAATTTCACTAAGTATGACTTCAGCAATGTATTTTGGAAAAGTTTCTGATGCGAATTTGTTTTATAGTCGTTGGCCTTTCAATTACGATCACAAATAACAGAAAATCTAATTTAAGAAATTTTATTTTGCATCCGTTATTAGTGCCATATGACCGATTAAGTTTACCCTCTAGGAAGCCACGAAATTTTTCTTCTTTGAACTTAAGTTGGTAGGATAACTTTAAAAACGTATAAATTGATTTAATCTGTGGCGTTACTGACATCACTTAAGTGTAGGTGGTTCAATTTTTGTTACACCGTTGACATCCTATTGTCAGATTAGGTCTAGACGTTTTGACAAATAACTACGCACAAACGTTCCAGTTGGAAAAAGTTTAACAATAATGAAGATTGGTTACATTAAATGTTCAAAAAGAGCTCCTTCATTTTTTATACATAACCCCACTCTTCGTTTCATGTCATTGCAGGAATTCCTTAAATCATGTGGTGTAATTATCTCGCAGATACTTCGGATAGGAAGAATTTCATGTGGATTTTCACTAGACCAGATGCGCATTGTTTATTTGTATATCCTGATAAGTGACACCACGCTTCATCCGAGAAGAAGGATTTGTTAAGAATGTCATCATTATTCGTCATCGCACCTAAAGACCATCGACAGTAATTAAATGTGGTCGGTACGGTTACATGCTGAATAAGTAAAAGCTCCTGCACACAATGAGACTTGTACGGACTTCTTTCTAGATCTTTTCTAAGGATTGCCTGGCATGTCGCGCATGCTGTCATTATTGAAGTGACTCGGAAACTCCCCAGACTTAAGGTTGCAGAACCTGCTAGAAATTTATAGGACTCTCTAGAAGACTTAGATATGTAGCATAATATCCGACATGGTCGAAGTTTTGCGATGGTTCTAAGTTTAACTTGAAAAATCAGCGAATGCGAGTATAACACATGGGCTGAAAAGTCCCGGGCCTAACGCAAGATCAACGCAATCATTCCAGCGCCGCTCCAACATTTCAATACCACTTTTGTAGAACGATTTATCTTTTGCCTCAAAATAGGCCTCAGTTTCAGCGATAACCTCTTCATTCGTGCGAAATTTCTTACCGGCGAGCATTTTTTTGAGGTCTGCGAACAGCCAGTAGTCGCTGGGAGCCAAATCTGGCGAATACGGTGGATGTGGGAGCAATTAATTAATTCATGTAGTTTTGCCATTGTTTTGATTGACTTGTGACACGGTGCGTTGTCTTGAAACAACATTTTTTTCTTTGCCATATGCGGTCGTTTCTTTGCAATTTCGGCCTTCAAACGCTCCAATAACGCAATATAATATTCACTGTTGATGGCATTTCCTTTCTCAAGATAGTCGATGAATATTAAACCACGCACATCCCAAAATACCGAGGCCATAAGCTTTCCAGCCGATTGTTGTGCTTTCGGGCGCTTTGGACGAGGTTCACCAGTTGCTGTCCACTCAGATGACGATCGTTTTGATTCCGGAGTGAAGTGATGGATCCATTGTCATATATCGACGCAAAAATTCCGGTTTGTTACGTTTAAACATGGCCAAACACTGCTCAGAATCATCAACACGTTCTTGTTTTTGGTCAACAGTGAGCAAACGCGGCACCCACTTTAAATAGAGCTTTCTCATAGTCAAATGCTCATGTAATATAAAGCCAATACGTTCTTTTGATATCTTTGCGATGTCAGCTAACTCACGCAACTTTACTTTTCGATCATTCAAAACGATTTTGTGGATTTTTTTGATGTTTTCTGGTGTTACCGCCTCATTTGGACGTCCATTGAGTTCTGCATCATCCGTGTCTCTACGACCACGTTTGAAGTCAGCAAGCCAACGTTTTATTGTTGTTTCTGATGGAGCGGAGTCCCCATAACACTTTTCAAGCCATTGCTTCGCTTGAACGGTATTTTTTCCCATCAAGAAGCAGTGTAAAATTAAAACACGAAATTGTTTTTGATCCATTGTCCTGAAAATAACAAAAGTAGCGTGACTCTTAGCACAACAACTCACAAACTAATGAATAGAATATCATGAAATTTTAACAGCTGTCTTTCGAAGGTTGGTACTAACTGAGAGAAAGGTGCCTGCAATAAAACAAATTTTGAAAATCATTTTGCCCGTAGACGTAGGGTTAAAGGAATTATGTCATGAGTTATGTATAAGCTCTAACTATTGTTAGTTGAGACCTTAATTCGTGAATTTCGCTATATTATCAAAAGAAATGTAGCAATTGAAGCGAGAAGTGAATAATTCTCGCAAATATATACTAAGGATTGTACAGCAACAGACAAACTAATTTCTAGACAGCTTCATAACAAAAAAGAATAGGCATTCATTTGAAAAGTTAACTTGATACCATTTAGGAATTTAAGAAACTTTATAATAACAAGTAATAAACCCAGCACATGATGCACTAAAATCTCCGTTTCAGAACATAATCCAGAACGCTTTGCTTTGTTTGATTGTCACCGCTAAATTCCCATAGTGGTCCGCAAATTTCCAACAGCCACTATATTCAACAATAAAGCTGCATAACAATGTCTTAGGTAAAAGAACTATGTACAATATATATCCCTAACAAATACATTAGTACACAATATACTCGCATATATACATTGAAGTATGTAACGCTGAAATTATCTCTGTTTCGACTGTCGTCTTGACACGGGAACAAAAGAGCATCAGCTAAACCAGTCCCGGCCTTTATTCCTTTTGAATCATTGAGCTGTTACGCGCCCTTACAACAGCATAGTATTAATTATGCATTGAGAATACTGATTAGTGTGCATGTCAGGCGATGGCGTGACCCTAACGTGGCCCTTTCACGCTCCAACGAAAGCGGTAAACTAAAATACACACGTCACAAGCTTAAATGAACTGCATGACAACTCAATGGCTGCATATTTACGGATACATTATTTCATTACGATTTCGATTAGCGAGCAATGGGAATGTACCGGGCGTGTGATGGACAACTGACAGGCATCGTCGAAATTGAAGACAAACGGTTTGACTGTTCATGCAAGGGTTTTGCAGTTCACAGTCGAAATGTGTCCGCATCGTTAAATGTTTTGTTTCGTAATGCGCTTTAATTAGAAGATGCATATAGCTTGGGTTACGTATGAAATTGTAATTGGAAAATGAAGACATAGCTTATCAAAACTTCTAGGCTGTTCTCGCGATTAGGGTTCTTCATATCTGAAGAAATGTGAGAGCGACCTGAAACGTTTCCGGAATCAACAAGAAGAACACGGTATTGCTGTGGTTTTTTATTTTTATTTTTGGATGCAGCGAGGTCTGGAAAATAGCCATCTGCAGCGGTGATGACCTCATTATTTGACGCAAGTCTTTTTCCTCCCACTTATTTTTTAGATGGCAAAATTAGCCGTTTACAAACCGCTATGTTTTCCAACCATGGTTGCTAACACCAACACTTGGAGTTGAAGAAAACATGCCAGAGGGAAAATATAGATATATATATACGAGGGAGGTCCAGAAGTTTGTGGAATGAGAGGGTTTTAAATAAAATAAAACAATAAATCTATTTTTCCTTTTCAATATAATCACCCTTAAGCACAATACATTTATTAGATCTATGAATTAATTTTTCTAAACCATCATAAAAATATTTTTTATCTTTCGCCTCAAAATGGGCCAAAATTGTCTCCTTTACCTCATTGTCGTCGGAAAACTTTCTTCCACGTAAGTCTTTTTTTAAATTGGGGAACAAATAAAAATCACTAGGTGCCAGGTCTGGACTGTAGGGTGGATGGACTATTGATTGAAAGCCATGCTTGTGCAGAGCAGCCATTGCAACTTTGCTCTTGTGAACCGGCGCATTGTCTTGCAAGAGCAACACACTCTTGGTCAATTTTCCCCGATGGCCTCCTTTAATTTTTCTAATATCGCTGCGTAATATTCTCCGGTTATACTCCTACCTTTTTCTTTGCAATCAATCAATAATATCCCCTCACGATTCCATAAAACAGCAGCCATCAACTTCCCAGCCGATTCTGACACTATGAATTTCTTTGGCGGTGGTGTCCCCTTTTTATGCCATTGCATGGACTCCTGTTTGGACTCAGACTCAAAGTGATGAACCCATGTTGCATCTCCGGTAACTATCCGCTCCAAAATCTGTGTAGGTTTGTCTCTACACAGCTCCAAAATTTGTTTGGACGCACAGACGCGCTGCTGTTTCTGCAGCCGCGTGAGCAGTCTCAGTATCCATCTTGCACTGACTTTTGTCATACCCAGGTGGTCATGTACGATACGCAAAATGGTGGTATCTGATACTCGAACTAATGCAGATAATTGCTTTTTCTTCAAACGTGCATCCTGCGGTACAAATTTTTGCACTTTTTCGACGATATCTGATGTGGTGGCCTCAACTGGCCGTCCTAAACAGGGGTCGTCTTCAATCGACTCCCGACCATGCCACTTATAAATCATTGATTTACTAGGGCACTGTTTCCCATAAACGGTTTCCATTTCATTCAATATTGTTTGAGCGTTCTTTCCTTGCTTTGTAAGGAACTTTATCACACCACGGTGTTCAATTTCCTCCATAGTTTCAGTTTTCTACCGGATTGACTTGTTTAGCAGGCAACTATTCGTAAATGACTGACGATATAGTGCTGCAACTTAACTTATATACTAATGATGAGTCGCCAATCAGAATGACACCTAGCATTCCCTCCATTCCATGAACTTTTAGACCTCCCCTCGTATGTTGAAGTGAGTTAAGTTCTTTCAAGGGTCTTTGCTAAATTAGTATTTAATCATTACAACCTGTTACGTATCCTGTGCGTTACTTTTGTCTAACAAATAAAAATCACTAGGTGCCAGGTCTGGACTGTAGTGTGGATGGACTATTGATTGAAACCCATGCTTGTGCAGAGCAGCCATTGTTCTTTTGAACCGGCGCATTGTCTTGCAAGATCAACACACCCTTGGTGAAGAAGAACAAATAACGATATACAATGTCCTTTATTGTACATGCGTTATTCCAGAACCTCAAATTGAGGGCAATATTTACGCGAAGTTATAAAAGCATTTTACATCGCGCGGATTGTACTAAAACATAAAAAAAATACGAGCAAAGTACACGCTGTAAATATGAATCCCCTAATCTCGAACCCGCCTTCTACTTCAAACGACCTTAAAGTAGAATGAAAATTGAATATATTAATATAGTACTCGGCGGCCGTCGACGAAAAGAACAACGGAAACGAAGTGCGGGGGATCAAGTCGTCACATCGAAAACTCTCTCCATAATGAGAATTTTCAGTGACGCATTACTTTTTGATACGGGCCGATCGTCTAAGGAAACACTCCCGGGCTCAGAATGCCGTCATAAATTTCTCTCTAATGATAGCCAATATCCGACCAGGAGCGGTAATATATTTTTATTGTCTTTTTTTTTCACTTTGACGGGAACAGCTTTTCATTTCCCAGGTAGACTTGGGACGCGTTGAAATGAATTATGGCGAGAGGTTTTGCAACATCGATGTTTAGAATCGCCTATCATTGATTGGTAAAAGGTAATATCTGCTGACATCCTTCATTGAAAACACTTCAACCGATGTTGATTCCTTTTCATTGGCTAGTACGTATTTTATACCATATGTCATTTACTTAAACTGAAAATTTCAAAAGAACTTTCGTATCGAGAACAAAGGAATATATTTTCTTGAGAAGAAATTCGAACAATAGTTAAAGACATTCTGTTGAGGCTCTTGATTGCAATGAAGTAAGTAGAATTACATCAGTCTTCAAAAAAAGGAAATCAACATGATATTTATAACCATCGCTCTATAAATAGTTTATCTAATTGTGCTAAGGTTTTTGAGCAGCTTCTATACGATAGATTATATAGTTGTGTTAAACCATATCTTTCTCTTTCAGCATGGCCTTACCTGTGGTGGTTCAACTAACACCAATTTAGTTGAAATCACCCAATATATTAGCGAGAACCTTGATAAACGTGTACAAGTGGATACGACTTTAGCAAGGCCTTTGAGACAACTGATTATGTAATATTGTCATTGAAGCTATCTGACATTGATTGCTTCCCTAATTAGGTCATATCTACCACAGATTTCACTCTCAATCTTTTATTGCATCTATAAGTGTACCTCATGGCCCTAACCGCCAGCAAGATAAATTTATCAGGTAGCAGATATCTCATTTTGGTATATTCACCAAATCTTATCTGAGAGGTAACAAACCAAGACTATCTAATGTTTTTAGACGATTAGTATAGCAATGGATAAAAGTGTAAGGTAGACTGATGTCCGTTGTAATAAAAAAGACAAACACATAATTATAGCTTCGATTCGAACGTAACCTAATGTTCCTGTACTGTTCGTCAAATGGAAAATGGTATTAGAAAATGTCATAATAAAAGAAAAAGATTGACCAACTAATTTAGCGAATTATGAAATAGAATAATTGAATACCGAAGTTTAAGTTTACAAAAAATTACCGATAGAAATACCTAAAGAACAAATTGATATTAAATTTGTGATGCTTGCTGATGCATCTATCAGATCTTTTAGAAAAGCAACCAATCTCAAGTTAAAGATTTAGAAATTACAACTAAGGAGCGACAGTTGGAATATTTGGAGAAAGAACATGAATTAAAAATAAAAATCTTGTAAAAGGAGTACAAGAAATTATAATTTTGTTTTAAGGCTTATTTATTTTATATATACTTCTAATGCGAATTTCATTTTGGACGGAGAATAAAATGATTAATTAGATATTAATTGATAAAATAAAATTTAGCAAATTTAAAATAAAACCAAAAAAAATATTAACAGTAAGTAATAATAATAATCTTTATTTGTCCAACGATTACTATCACTTACAGGACAACATACAAACAATTGGTGCAATTACATTGATAATGTATATACCTCATGCGTAATACTGTTACAAATCAACACACATGTACAATACATTTCATAACAATTAACATAATCCTAACATAAACAAATATTCTACGAGTATATTCTGTTGAAATTGGTGACCATATGCAATATAGGCGATTTGGCCAAGATATTTGCATTGTGCCTACACGCCACGAGCAAATCAAGGGATCGTGTGTAACGTTGTGGTACTCGGAAATCGACATAGGTTAATAATGATGGCGAATCTATTTCATTAGATAACAGGTTAAATAAAAATCTTGCGCTGTTTTTATGGCGACGATCTTCTAATGAATCAAAATTATGTTACTGCAGCAATGTTACATAATCTGAACCACGATCAGGGTAAGTACCGTTAGCCTTATAGCCAAGGTATTTGAGGAACCGCTTTTGTACACGTTGAAATGAAATCACCTGATACGTGTAGTAAGGATACCGAATTAAGTTGGCATATTCCAATTTAGATCGAACAAGAGTATAGTACAGAGTCCTTACCACTGAGATGTCACGAAAGGCGCGACGCGTTCTTATTAGAAAACCCAAAGATTTAGATGCAGAAAGACACATAGCAGATATGTGATCAGGAAAGCTTAGTTTCGTGTCAAAAACTACTCCCAAATCCCTCACTTTTTCAGTTCTTGCAATAAATGTAGAATCAACAGAGCGATTAAAAATGATCGGATTAGAGCGTCTGGTATAAGAGATCACTAAACATTTGCCAATATTTAGAGATATGCCATTCAGAATACACCAATCATTAATAAGGGTAAGGTAAGTCTGCGACCTAACGCAATCAACTAGCGAATCGATAACATTGTAGATTTTAAGATCATCAGCGTAAGCTAACGCCTCACATCGCAATTTATCTAGCAAATCATTCAGAAAAATGTTAAATAAGAGTGGTCCGAGATTAGAACCCTGCGGAACTCCAGATAGTATTCTGAAGCGAGTGGATGAATAGCCATTATAGAAAACGTAACCACTCCTTCCAGAGAGGTAAGATGAAGTTAATTTCACCAACGCAGGGCAGAAGCCAGTAGCTTCCAATTTAGCACAAAGTAACTTGTGATTAATAGGGTCGAATGCTTTAGCAAAGCCAGTATAGACGACATCGGCCTGTCCTCGCTGGTCCAACACTCCGGATATATACTGGGTGATATTTGCCAAGTTCGTTACTGTGGATCTACCTGATATAAATCCATGTTGATGGATTGACAGAAATGGTTTAACATTAAAAAAATATTATTATATAAAATATGTTCAAATACTTTTGCAAAGTTAGATAAAATATTTATAGGTCTGTAATTCGCAATGTTAGCCCGGTCATTTCCCTTAAACACTCGCACTATTTTACTAGTTTTCCAAATTGTCGGAAATATGGAACTTTTAATAATTAAATTGTATAGTATACACAGTGGATACGCAAAAATAGAGGCACATTCACGAACTAGAAAACTAGGTATGTTATCATCACCCGATGTCATATCATTAGAAAGCCTTGAAGCACTGTTCAGCACCTCATCCTTGGTAATAAAGGATACACCAAAAGAGGGACAGTTACTGTTTACAGTTTGTGGAACCAATGTGCCGGCACTAAATGCATTAGAAAAATGACATGCAAAACTATTAACGATGGCCTCAGGTTCAGTTGGTTGCTCCTCGTTGTGGAACATGCGCCCAGGGATCCTTGAAGTTGTCCTCCGACCACCAACAAATAACCAAAAGGCCTTGGGAATAACCTTGATATTCGCTTCCACCTGCCCTCGATAATTATTGTATGCGTTATCTGCCTCTACTTTAAGTAATTGACGAAATCTTCGGAACTAATTGACATAATAATCCAACCTTGTATTTTTCCATTTCTTAAAGTAATATTCTTTCATATTTACAAGTCTTTTAACATTTGCCGTGAACCAAGGCGGATAGTGTCGATTTGTTGATTTGATTTTAGGTACGCAGTGATCTAGGACTGTGTACAATCTGTTGTAAAATATCTGCACTGCGCAGTCAACATTGCCATGATCCAACAAAGAATCCCAATCAACCGCGCCAAGTTCAGAACATAGTGCTGGAACTTCCACCTTCCGGAAATTGTAACGTCAAGAATAAAACTAAATTAACAGCGATTATCGATGTTTTCAATTGCTTGAGCTTCCCCTGCGATAAAAAACATCTCCAAAATCTTCAAGAAATTCCACATTCATTCAGAATATTTCTATATGAAAACGAACGCACGAAATAAAGCAAGGTTGTAATATCCGATAGATATACATTTATCGGGAGGTAAATTTATCCCCCTGATAAGCAATTTACCAACAGCTTTTTATCTGTCAGAAAGTGAATAAACGCATGTTTATGTTTATCCGTTAGATTGCGCTACTTGCAACTTTATTAGAATCTGAATAAACCGGCCCTTAAATGTTTAGTTGATGTGTCTATAATCCTATCAAAAATTGCTAAGCACTTTTTAATATTTGAAAAATAAAAGCGAACTTTAGTGCAACATCCGTCTACAATAGAAAAGCATCATTGTTTACAATACCACATAGCTTCTGTTTCTAAATAATAACCACCGAATTGAATAGGTCATTTAGAAAGACCATTGACGTATAAAGACAGACACACAGATCGCGTATGAATTCGTCACGCTCAACGAAGTTGTAATATTGTAAATACGTTCTGAATAGATTATGTTCCACGTGTTAAACGTTTTGGAAACGGAATAATCGATTTTCATAAAGCATTTACAGCGTATATCATGAAGGTACGTATGCAAATCGTGTACTTTCTACGGATCATTTAATACAAGTAACTGCGTTGGGTTCGAAGTCAATTCTGTACACAAATTCCGACTTTATAATCGTATTATACGTAAAACAACGCGTAGTCGCGCTCGTACCCGTTGGAATATTAAAAATTTAATGACCACTTTTATATTGTACGTATGAATGTACGTAGGTGACTAACAGCTCCAGCTCGCTCGAACTCTAGAAACTACCGACTTTAAAGAGTGGAAGGAAATTTTAAGCTAGCAAATATTAAACTCGTAGGAACTTTAATTTTAAAAGTGACATGGTAACGTTTAGCGGTTATGTATTGCACTTGTAAGTTCAAAGTTTCGTGCGCCATTGTTCTACCTCAAGAAGCAAATAAACAATGGCCTTCCTGCTACATTTAAATTGTCTAAGTATACTAGTCTCGTGAGAGGCGCTTGAATAATATCGCAGTTTTATTTCTCGTATGTCTCTGGAAGCTTAGTACTCCTTGAAATGTTGCTATATATTTTAGAGTAATCCGTAGAATGGATTAAGCCAACGTAATCTATAATAGCTTCCTTTGCACTCACTGACCTTACTACGATTACACAATTCATAGCTGGAATCACTAGATAACAATATGCAAGTTGATGTAATTTATACAGACTTCGCGAAAGTTTTTGACCGAGTTGATCACGAGCTACTTCTATTAAAGCTTGCGACTTGTGTCGTTATTTCGAACATATTTACTAGGAAGATCTGATAGGTTTTCTCCTTCCTCTGGAGTTTCACAGGGAAGTAACCTTGGTCCCCTCCTTTTTCTGGTATTTCTTAACAATTTATGCTGTCAGTTGGATTGAGAGAAGTTATTGTTTGCCGATGACTTCAAGTTCTATACAAAGATAAGTACCATTTCGGATTGTCATTTGATGCAGCTGAATATGAGTCTACTAGAATCCCTAATGTTAATTTAGAAATATTGCACCGCATATGGGGAGTATTACAAACAATATATATATTTCTTTTAATCCTATGCCATTTATACCTTGCGGTGTCGGACTATTTATTTCTTATTTTTATCTTCCACAGGTTCCTGTTCTGAGCCAGTTGTTTGGCTTCAATCCATCCCATACTTCTCTTTTCCAATGTTCTATACACCTGTTCCTTCCAGGTGTTTCGGGGTCTACCTATTCTGTTTTTGCCCTCTGTTTTGGCTTCAAATATCCTCTTTGTGATTCGATCTTCTTCCATTCTGTGTAGATGTCCAAGCCATCCCAGTTGTCTCTCTTCTATGACCACTTCTACTGGTTTGATACCCAGACTATTTCTGATTGTCGTGTTTCTGATTCTGTCTCTTCTAGTTACTCCTTCTATTCTTCTCAGGAATCTCATTTCCATGGCCGTAACTCTGCTTTTGATTCTATTCATGGTTATCCATGACTCGCTACCATATGTTAATGTTGGTCTGACCACTCTGTTATACACCTCTGTCTTTATTTTTTTTGGTATTTCTTTTTTATCCAGAAACGAATTTCTCAATATGTTATATATTTTGGATTTCCCTATCCTCTCATTTACCTCTTTCTCTATTCTCCCATTGTCTTCAATGATTGTTCCTAAGTAGTTGTAACTTTTAACTTGTTACAATGCTTTTTCCCCGATTTTGATGCTATATTTTCTTTCTTCTGCTGCTATTATCATTGTGTTACAAACAATATATAACATTATATAATTCGCTATTTGATAATTTTTCTAATAAACTTTGAGAAGCACATTTAGTGATTTTAAATACGTATTAACTTTTATTAGAAGTATAAATGAAATCTTGATAGAGGGAAAAATTGATTCGAATTATTACGATGGCAGGATTCAAACTTGCAGCAGTACACAATTTCTATTCGAATAGGAAAAGTCGAATATCCAATAGGAATGATCTAAAAAATGCTTCGTTAGGAAAGAATGGAACAGTATTTCGCTAAATTATACGTATAAGTTAGTAGAATCTGTTCCAAATAGATTATAATTCATCATAAAATCTAAAGGAAACCTAACTAAATATTGTGTCTTTTTAAATTTCAAAAATAATTAATTCATTATTATTGTAGGTGCATCATTTTCACTATGCTGTAGAATATGTAAGCCGCTGTAATGTTATTTGATTAAAATTTGTAATACCTGTTCGAATTAGTTTAAACACACTAAAGTTAAAATTCACAAATATAATTTAAAACCAAAATAAAACATTTTAATACAAATATAAGTATGCAGTTTATTTATAGTTGGATAATAAATAGTAATAAAAGCTTAGAAAACTTATTTTTGTCGCATAGATAACAGTAAATTCGTCAGACATAATAAAGATACGCTCGACAAAAGTTTAGAAGTCAAATCCTACCGAAATATAGGTAAAGTTTTGAATCTGTCATTGATGAGTGTGCAAAATTTATATATACATAACTTTAATACTCCTTTTCTACAACACCAAAGCTCTGTCTAAATTAAAACTCTGAAACCCATTTAAAAATGTCACAATGAAAAATCACTACAGTCCTTAAATTAAGGGAAGAAATGATATATGAATTTTGCAACTGAATTCGCGGGATTATATTTATATGTAAAAGAAATAATAATATAAAACATATAGAATTGGGAATTTATGGTGGCGAACTATACCTCACATTTTATTTTAGTTAAAATGTTAATGGATATAGGACAAGTAAAAAACCGATAAAAGAGATAAATATTGAACGATATTATTTATATCGTCCGGAATATAAATTAAACTGTATTGACTTATTCATATACAATTCGGTTTATTCACGAATAATTAAAAGTGTTATTCTGAGCATTTCATAAAAATTTTATAAAGCTGTTTTCAGTTCTGTTTTCCATGTTGACATAAAAACAACGACTGGTTATAAAATATTACATTTCAATAGCGAAACCACCAACGTTAAACAATATTTTCAACGCTCAATTTCTGACAAAGCAACATAAAACTATTTTTAAGCATATTTTTACCTGAAAATGAACACTGCTTGGGTGAATGTCTTCTCTTTTAATTGTCATTATTTTTATTTTTTTCCTACGAGAGGGATAATCTTGTGCAGAAACCCTAATATGTACGTAATCCTGCCATAAGTTCTGTCGCTTGTGCAAACGTATTTACTATAAATTAAAGAAAAATAAAATTATTGGTTGTTATTACCTACTTTACAGAGAACTTAAAAATGTAGAGAATATTCAAAATCTCCGCTCTTTGCTTTCATACACTGCTTCATGTATTGAAGCCAGTGCTGTTACCAAATCTACTTTTAGTGCCTCGATATTTCGGTGAGGTTTGGAGCAAAACTTCTATTCTAAAGCATTCCACAGGCAGTAATCCAACGGACTGAGATCTGAACTTACCGAGGGCCAATCTTCAATGGCGATGAATGTTATGGCTTTCGCTATTAATAATTATTTTTGTAGTTACCAAGTTGCTTTTCAGTTTGAACACTGCGTCTGCGCTTGCTAATGTTTTAAATATCGTACGATTAAGAAGTCTTTGAATCGCAATAACCATCTACAAAATTATTTACTTCTATAGCTCCTAACTAATGAAAATAGAATAAATTATGATAACTATAAATGCTTTATATATTGTTTAATAACATTATAAGAGAAAATACAAAATAGAATTCAGGTATAAAAATTATAAGTGCTGTTGAAGATGGCTTCCCTGTTCTTGAATACACAGGTTAACACGTAGACTCATGTTATTAAAAACTTCACTTAAAAGGTTAGGTGACACTGATTGTGAGTTACAGTTTTCAGCAATAACGTTTTTGTAATACCGCCAATGTGTGGATCGGTGTTTTAAAAATGGTATTCTTAAGCGATGGGAATAAAAAAATAGTCTTGTGAATTTGAATGACGGGACTTAAGTGGGTAACGATCGTCTGATATTAATCCTTCATCATAAAATGGCCTTGAATATTCCAGGGTTGGGCCCGGCAACGTAGGGACTGCCATTATCTTGCTGAAAATATCCATTATGAAGCTCATCATCCCGCAGTTGATTAATAAGAGGTTCATGTATTTGATTCCAATATTTTTTAAGATGTTTGCTCGGAAGAAAATGTCTTCGAGACATTGCAATCCAAACACCTATCTTAGAACTATGTAAAGGAGCCTCGTGATGAAAATTAGGATTATTCTGGCTTCACATACGTATAACTTGTGTATTAATGTATTCCGAGAGATAAAAATAAGATTCCTCTGTAAAAAATATTAAATCTAGGATGTCGTTATTCACCAGGTGTATTAAGATACTCTTTTCAGATAATCTGATGGTAGCAATTCTGAATACAACTGCATTTTATATGGAAACACGTTCAAGTCATGTTTAACTATAGTATGCCAATCTAAGTAGGGATGAGGTAGATTTTTTCTATATGCGATGCCTAACCTGATCAATGATATCTTCATTCCTAGCCCATTATCTTCCAGATCGCATTTTATCACTTATACTGCCAGTTTCCTCAAAAGTGGTCACAGTTCGATGAAGTTACCGAAAAAAACTTTCGTTCGATTATAGCTAAGTTCAGAAATTTCTCAAACGAGACGAATAAACCCAGTTACCATTTTCATTATGGTTTCGATTATCCAATATCAAGGCACCTTTTAATAAGGGTCTATTCAGTGTACTAATATTATTGCCTATTCCAAAGCTTTTGACGTAGTGTGATTGCTTATTGCTAAGTGTAATTATTATGGGTTTTCTGATGAATCACGATTGCTTCTGAGCTCGTTCTTATCGGAAAGAACGTAGACATTTGTTGTGACTATAATAAGTTAAGAACTTGAAATGTTTTATCAAGAGTACCCCAAGATTCTATTCTAGGACCACTCTTTTTCATAGTTTATACAACTGATATTTTAAACTCCGTGCAAACCTGTAATGTTCAATCCTATGCGAACGACATTCAGTTCTGTTTCTCGCCACCTGTTAGTGAAATGATAAAATAATCAGTTGCGTATTACACAACTTTAATTACACCGGAAGCGATAAATTCACAAAACAAAAACCGTTCGTTTAAGCTTTTTCGTGTCGCTATTGTTATTATTATTTATCGCTTAATTGCGCATTTAAAGCGTTCAATATTTTCAATTGAATCTAATTGTATTTTAAACCGTTGTGACGAGCTCCAATTCCGAAATCTCATTAAAGCATAGGCTCCGAAACAATAGGTAATTGAATGTTTTCACAAAGCGTTTACTGATAGTTGGTACCGGTGCTTGAATTTAATTTAAAATTATTAAATTTCCGCATACGAGTCCACCGGTTCGCTTGATTATATTACAAATGAAATGCTTTAGTTTCAGAGAGTCCGAGGTTTATTGGTCCCATAACTAATGTCACTGTTCCTGTGGGAAGGGAGGCTATATTGGAGTGTACCGTAGATAATCTGTCGACATTTAGGGTAAGTAAATGAATACATGAATAAACTACCGTAGGTGATTAACTTTTTGTTTGTTTTTCGATACAATTGCTTTATATTTGAAGTATTGGCGCACCAAAACCATTTTACTTTCTACTTTGTCTCCTAAAGAAGATCTTCACTGAAGTAGATGAAACGTTAGGTGTTATTTGTGACCTCTTAATAGCACAAACTAAATCTTCTTTTAATGTCAATACTACACCGGTAAACTGGTAACACACGGCGATATATAGTCACCAGAAGTTATGCGACAATAACGCTACCATTGGGTAGAATGAGACTGTACGGCGAGTGGTGGACGATATTTCACTATCTGTGATTTTTTCACCGTGATTTGAAAATCACCCCCGTGAAATTAAATATCACAGGGCAGTGAGCGGTGATTTGGCAGCGATCGCGAGGAATATTTAAGTAGTAACGGCGCGATGAAACGTGAATAACTGAATACGTTATTAAGTGGATAACCATGCGATTTAACAAATAACTTTCACCAGTATCTATTAATGTGTGAATGAAACGCCTATTCTTGCTAGTATGTAACACATGGGCTGAAAAGTCCCGGGCCTAACACATAGATGACGCTAGTTTTATTGCAGTCACCTTTCTCTCAGTTAGTACTAACCTTCAAAAGACAGCTGTTAAAATTTCATGATATCCTATTCGTTAGTTTGTGAGTTATTGTGCTAAGAGTCACGCTACCTTTGTTATTTTCAAAACAATGGATCAAAAACAATTTCGTGTTTTAATAAGTTTTTCTATTTAGTATTGAAAAACATAGACATGCATGTTTCTGATTGAATAGTTAACAAAATATCCTATATTCCTACAAAGATAATGCAGATTTGCTATACTTTCTGCTTATATTCAACTTAAAAAGTTTTAATATATAATAAATACATGAACTCGATATTTGTCTTTCTCTATATTGTGTTGTAGGTAGAAATGTAAATAGAATAAATATTTAAAAATAGAAATGTGGAATACTTTTTTTTTAATTTAAGTCACGATAAACAAGACAGTAGAACAACTTTAAACCAATCCTAATATAAAAACTTGATTTTAAAATATATTTATACATAATTGACAATTTCTATTTAGCAAATTTTTCACAAAATATCCACGATTGTATATATATATATACATATATATATACAATATATATATATATATATATATATATATATATATATTGTATGTCTATTTTAAAGTATAAATAAGCTCTTCATAAAATATAAGAAGAAATATAAAATAATATGTATAGTATGCATCTTTCTCTCTCCGTATCCCTTTTCTACGCGTTTCCTGGACTATGTTTAGACTAAACAAATGCAGACATGAAATTACTGATAATGATTTAATATTTTCAACAGTGTATGTAGTAGTGGTATAACGTTAATTAAAATGTGTATTGTAGCCTTCACATCCAAAAAAATAGACATAGCCTCTTGCCATGTAATATATGAAATACTCGGACTAATCTTATAATATATAGCTATTCAGGAATGCAAAAAAGTAGACAAAAATTGCAACTGTTTTTTTTTCTAAAAAATATTACTGTATAAATATGGCTTTCATTAGAATTAATGACACTAATGCTTAGGTAACATTTGAATATCAAGCTTATTCAAATATTCAACTGTATCTGGATATACATATATGAGTCATAAACGTGATCACGTTCACCGTTCATAATCACCGTTATTTATAAATCACAATCACTGTTCACAACGTGATTTAAAAATCACGGTATCGCTCAACACCATTGTATACTATTATTATTTAAAGAGTGAATGTACAATACGTATTTAACATGACATCAAATTACGCATTGTTGCCAAATTGCAATGTTTATCTGAATACGAAGAATACTTTACAACAATAAATAACAGCTACAAAGCTTACCTTTTAGCATTCAACTTAATTATATAGAAAATATTATGTTCCATGTAATGAGATTGTTTCTATGTGAGGTAGTGGATCTTTTAATAACCAGCCATTATCTGCATATTACCAACATAGATGTATTGAATTTTACGTAGCTTTCAGCTGGTGTTCACGTTAATACCTTGAGATGCTAACACTTTCAGAGTTATATGAAAGGCAGCTTGTAACTTGAACCAGAATCTGTTGCAGCTCTTTTGTATTAAAAATTCGCTTAATTAATTAATTACTGTCATTTTTTGAATTTACCTATGGCGTATGCAATGTCAACAATTTGTAATTTATTGTAAAGAAAAAAGAACCTCTTCTAAATATTTATGTAAAATCACTTTTATATACTTATTCATTTTCGTCTTAGCATGTAAGCTATTTACACCACATATCTCTCAAGAATGAAATTATGTATGTACATACACTACCCTCCAAAAGTTTGGATATACCAATGGATTTTACAAAAAGTCACAGATACAGCAAAATTTTATTGTGATTATTAATAAATTTATACAACATAAGTGACTTGACGCCAGTTAGAAGTGAAGAAAAAACATAGGTGGCCAAATACTTATAGATGGTAGTGTATATTAAACCTTTTCCAATATTTATTTACACCAGTTTCCCAAAATGATAATAGTTTTCCGAAAGATTTCTAGAGATATATGTGCCTAAAACCATCTTTCGCTTTTCTACATCTTACATCTACATTTTCCAATATATCTGGGTAGTTTATTTCACTCTTGTGGTTCATGTTACGTATTCTAAACACGCTACCTTTACAATCTGAGAAAAATTGAAATGAACTTGGATGTTAATAGATGAATATCTACGTACGTAAGTGTTATATACACATGCACTACGCACAAGCTCATATTTGTCCGGCGGCACGGGAAAATATCAAAGTAATTCATCTATTTCGTTTAGATGAACGATGGGAATAAATTTCCACGGGGTTTCTTCATTTTTATGAAGTGGTTATCTGTACTTCGTCGTCGTTACGCAGTTGTGACACTGATAGATTAAACCACTCGCGAACTTGTTTTAGTCGAATGGAAATGGAACGATTTAAAACTGCATGAAAAATTACCACGTATAGGTTGTGCATAAACATCGCGGATTCTAGATTTATACCGTCTGCGTGCTTTGCTCTCAATTTCGCACGAAATAAATCACCTAAAACATGCAGAATTATTAATTCAGCGTTGCTGCCAGTCCGTGTTTCATTGAGCAGTTGGAATAAAAATTTTCTGAGGGCAGTGTATGGCAAATTTTTTCAGTACGTTGAAAAAATAAATTCAGTAAATCGTGTTCGTTAACGAAAAAAATTATTATATTAATTAATATGTTTATTACACCAATGAATTAAGTTTATCAATATAATAAATACCCGTTTATCAACCTATTTTGTAAAAAAAATGCTTGATTATTGATACTTGTAGGAGACGTATTTTAATGAAACCTTCTCATCTCGTTAAAGGCGTTACTAATGCTCATTCTTCAATAATTCTTTTACAGCAGATCTTGCAAATTAACAACGGGAACAAAGGAAAAACGAAAATCTCCATAATTGTCAAACAAGGTGATCAATGTGATGATGGTGAAAACTTAACTTCTGTATGTAAGTTTATAATTCCATCGCCAAAAAGTACATGAAGAAAAGCAGTATTTTCTTGTATAGTGTGTGCCGTTGGATCATCTTGCCGGAAGTAACCATATTGTAATTCATCTTCGTGCAGCTGTTCAATAAATTCATTCCAAATATTTCTATAAATATGGGGGATTTTCACTACTCCACATCCGAGTATTTTGGAAATTAACGTACCTCCATGCTTCATCAGACAAAAATGTCAAATTTAGCAGGTCATCGTCTTGGATTAAATTATTTGCTATCCACAGTAAGCAAGAAGTCTTGAGTAGTCTACTGACAAAATAGCCTGGTGTGATTGCATCTTATATCATGTGCAAATTTTTCTTCACAATTTTCTGGCATGTTCCATAAGAAAGCCTAATCTCTTGAGAAAGACGTTTCAAAAATTTTATAGGTTTATTTTACCTCCGTTCAGGAACATCATTTATAGCTTCTACCGAACGAACAGTTGGTCTACGAGTACGTGATTTATGCCCGATAGAACCAGTCTTAGAAAATACAGCAATACAATTGGAAAGGCAATTATAAGAATTTTTGGGAATTATTGCTAACTCTAGGAAGTGCTCTCTGAAATCCTTCAAACACGCACGCTGGCGGCACACCTAAATTAAGCTTCAATCGTGTACGTTTTTTGCACCATACCTGAAACCATTGAATTTATTCAAACGCGATGTTCAACCTTACTTTCGAAATAATTTTCGAAACCGTTAAGTCATTACCTGACTTGAGTTCAGATGTACATTCTCTATTTCAATACCGACTTCGTCCTAGAAACTTTATGATATCACGGTATATATATATATATAGCTATTAGGGACATTCTGTTGACCGAATATTGAGCACACTTTACGAATGGTGACAATCAAACTTTCCCCATTCTGATAACAATGTTTAACGGCATATCTCATGCCTTGTTTTATACTCTTAGCATTGTTAGTAAGTATTTTTTTTTAAATATCCTTGCTTAAAACCACATATTTCACTTGCAAATTTAATACAATAAATTGTCCCAAACGTCACAAGGTAATTCGACATACATAAAACAAAGACACTATTTCGATTTTAAAATTTATGCAATTTTCTTCACGAAACTTATCGTTCCATGATATTTAATGAACTGCCTCTGCATAAACAAAATTGCTGATTATATGTTATGTGATGAATTAACCATCTCGCGTAAAAAAAAGACAATCAAATTGCTTGAGCAAGCGCACTAAATCTTATTAAACCCTCAATTTCTTGTACCAACAGTAATCAAAGTGGTAACCCACGAATTTGAGTAACGGTGTATACACGTCGCGAACATACATGCATATCATACAGATACACACACACATATATATACGTACGCCAATGATTAATGGTTTCGAAACCCTAGAATTAATGCGATACGCTACTCGCGCCAAGATTAAGTCTCACGACGACGTCTCCCCTTTTGATATTATTATTATTTGATATTTGAGCTCCCCCTATATAATGTTGAGCACAATTGAAAGCGACAGGGGGAAGGATTTATAGGGACCAAAGTGATTGTTTGTTCGGGATTAAATATCACTCCGATATTTGTACATGTAATTGACTGTCGCGGAGCATTGCGAAAACTGCTAATACAATACTGACAATGGCAGTCTAGTAATCGATCGTCGGTGTCCAGGCTATGTTGTTCGTATTACTTATATTGCTTGTTTATTGGAAAGCGTACCTTTGTCTATTTTCTCAGTTGCTGATTTTGGACAAATACTTATTTAGCATTTGGGTCGATTTATAAACAAGCTGGTATCAGTGTAACTCAATTACAGCTACAGTTAGTATCTGTTGATTAATTTAGATCGAAAAAGTAAGCGAGAAATGATTGTGTACGGGGTATAAATTAAAAGAAACGCAGTATTCGCTCCCCTGTAATTGTTTTCTCTCGAGAAGAATCAAGAAATTACACAATTGGCTTTCACGGCCAGAGATAGCAATGCACAGCAACAGATGCTTTGGTAACTTTCCTACAATTTAGCAAAATTCGTGGCTTGACTGCCAGTCAAATCACGACTCAAGAAGAAGATGTACGCGATTTCATACATTTCTTTGCCTATATAGTAGGCCATAACACATAGATGACGCTAGTTTTCTCGCAGTCACCTTTCTCTCAGTTAGTACTAACCCTCAAAAGACAGCTGTTAAAATTTCATGATATTCTATTCATTAGTTTGTGAGTTATTGTGCTAAGAGTCACGTTACTTTTGTTATTTTCAAAACAATGGATCAAAAACAATTTCGTGTTTTAATTTTACACTGCTTCTTGATGGGAAAAAATACCGTTCAAGCGAAGCAATGGCTTGAAAAGTGTTATGGGGACTCCGCTCCATCAGATATAACAATAAAACGTTGGTTTGCTGACTTCAAACGTGGTCGTAGAGACACCGATGATGCAGAACGGAGTGGACGTCCAAATGAGACGGTAGCACCAGAAAACATCAAAAAAATCCAGAAAATCGTTTTGAATGATCGAAAAGTGAAGTTGCGTGAGTTAGCTGACATCGTAAAGATATCAAAAGAACGTATTGGCTTTATATTGCATGAGCATTTGACTATGAGAAAGCTCTGTTCAAAGTGGGTGCCGCGTTTGCTCACTGTTGACCAAAAACGAGAACGTGTTGATGATTCTGAGCAGTGTTTGGCCATGTTTAAACGTAACAAACCGGAATTTTTGCGTCGATATGTGAGAATGGATGAAACATGGATCCATCACTTCACTCCAGAATTAAAACGATCGTCATCTGAGTGGACAGCAACTGGTGAACCTCGTCCAAAGCGCCCGAAAGCACAACAATCGGCTGGAAAGGTTATGGCCGCGGTATTTTGGGATGTGCGTGGTGTAATATTCATCGACTATCTTGAGAAAGGAAATACCATCAACAGTGAATATTATATAGCGCGATTGGAGCGTTTGAAAGCCGAAATAGCAAAGAAACGACCGCATATGGCAAAGAAAAAAAATTGTTTCATCAAGACAACGCACCGTGTCACAAGTCAATCAAAACAATGGCAAAACTACATGAGTTGAACTTCGAATTGCTCCCACATCCACCGTATTCGCCAGATTTGGCTCCCAACGACTACTGGCTGTTCGCAGACCTCAAAAAAATGCTCGCCGGTAAGAAATTTCGCACGAGTGAAGAGGTTATCGCTGAAACTGAGGCCTATTTTGAGGCAAAAGATAAATCGTTCTACAAAAGTGGTATTGAAATGTTAGAGCGGCGCTGGAATGATTGCGTTGATGAATAAAACTAATTTTGAACCAATAAAAACGTGTTTTCTTTGTTAGGCCCGGGACTTTTCAGCCCATGTGATACAGTAGACACATACTTGATATGAGTGAAATTATATAGGTAAATGCTGCCAGTCGTGCCATCCTTCCATCGTACGAGAAATTTTGACGATTGTGAGATATAATTTCGTAATAATACATATTGATACAATGTGATTGAAATGTGTGAATACAGTATATTAAACGTCTTTTAAGAATAAAATATGGAAATATTTATTTATATAAAGATATGATTACAAAAAGCGACGTATATAATAAACGATAGTAAAGTTTACGCCTCCTCTGCAAGTGTTGTTGAAGAACACCCAAAGTAGATATCTGTAAAACTTTAGAAAGAAACCTGTACAGATTGAATATTTGTGTTAAAAATGCATAAAGAGGGAGTACTAACGGTACTTTGCTTCCAACTTATAACATCAACCATAATAAAAAATAACGGCGTGCATCAAAACAGTGATGAGAAAATATCTGGAATAGGTAAACTACTAAAATTTAGAAAAATTCATTGATAATTAATAGGCAATATTTCATATCATTACAATATATATATATACAGTGAAATATCCCTTGAACGGACACCAACGGGACCAACTGAAGATGTCCGTTCAGGAGGGATGTCCGCATAAAAGAAATATCCAGTACATACAACAAAAATCGTGTTTTAACGAAAAATGAATATATTAAAGAGACTGGGACATTAAAATCGTATATGTATATAAATGTTTTTAAAATAAATAAGAAACTTTAAACTTAAGAAAAAAAAGTTTATTTCCTTTAGATATATACATACAAAGTGTAATATATGTATGTACATAGATACATAGATGTAGTACGTAATACAAAACAACGAAATGAATAGTCACTTTAAGGACGCAAAAATTCATATATTGTTGTTTGTCTTCCCTTTTTCTTTAAAATGGCGTCTTGAAATCGTATTTCTAATTTAGAAATAAGCTCCAAAGACTCTGTATCTCTGTGATTTTCGACAAAACTATTGAGCTGCTTGGTCAGGGTAATAGCTTTACCATAATTTGGGACAGCTTCTGTTGGCACTGGAACCTCATTGACATCAGAATCTTCTGAAAGTTCTTGTATTTCAAATGGATTTGCAATTTCTTGTTCTGAATCTGGATCTTCAACATACAAATCTTCATCTACGTTCAAGAAATCATTAAGGTTTTAATTTTCTGTCAATTTCAATAAATTCTTATTTTTGAGGATATCTGAAAGTACACTAAGAGGCAAATCATCTTCTAGGTCAGATGTATCAGCCACAGTTAACTGGTCTTCACTTTGTATATTTACATGATTAAATCCTGCTTTGCGGAAGCTATTTTGAACTGTCTCTTTGGTTACTTGGTCCCAAGCGGTTTTTGCCAAATAAACTGCATCCAGTGGTGTAATTTTCTTTATTAACTCAAAAGCTTTACCTGCAGTTTCAATATTTACTAGCAGATGTTTGAGTATTAGACTTCGGTAATAAGTTTTAAAATTCTTTATAATCCCATGGTCAAGTGGTTGACAAGCTGATGTTCAGTTGGGGGGTAAAAATAATATTTTTATATTATCTAAGCGAACGTCTTTCGGATGAGATCCCGCATTGTCTAGAAATAACACAATGTTTCTTTTTTCTTTAGCCATTTTCCAATCTAGGTCTTGCAACCACTCTGTCATAATTTGTCCTGTCATCCAAGCTTTCTTATTGTATTTTCAAGTTACAGGCAGGTTATTATATTATTATATTTAAAGCTTTGGGTTTAGCTGCCCTACCAATAACTAGGAGTTTTTCTTTATCACCCGCCATATTTGCACAATGCAAAATTGTAAACCTCTCTTTGGGATACTTACCCCCAACACATTTTTCCTTCTTTAATGTGAGCGTTTTGTCGGGTAGAGCCCTAAAATACAGGCCTGTCTCATCGGCATTATAGATGTCTCTCGGTGAATATCTCTTAATCAAAGAAGGACATTTTTTAAAAACGATGAAACATCTTCAGCATTAACCGAAGCTCCTTCTCCGAAATCGCTTTAAAACTTATGTTGTGGCGGATTCTAAATTTATTGAGCCAACCAGAAGGAGCACTGAATGTAGAATGTCCTAAAGAAGCGGCTATTTCTCTTTATTTTATTTTTTGTTCGGTTAAGAGAACATTTTCTCGTGTCCGTGTCCGTTCAAGAAAGAGTTAATACAATGGAAATTATATGAGAGCCGGTCGGGACCATGAGAAACTGTCCGTTTAAGGGAGGTTGTCCGTGTAAGAAGCGTGTCCGCGAAGGGAAATTTCACTGTATATGTATAACCATATCAATACCATGTTTTCTTGACGATTCCGGAAACATTTCATGTCGCCCTCTTAGTTTGCTGTTAAAACTGTCAGACGCGAATTTTCTTTTATTGGTCTAGGCAAAGTATTCGACTTTGAATTTGTGTCCTCTCCTAAACGTTCTATGACTTGAATTCTATGATTTAAAGTCGCCTCCTGACATTACCATCCCGAGAAAGGTTAATAAACGTGACACCAATGCATCTGTAAAGTTTGCGGCATCCTTCACTCGCCCGGTTTATTAACTTTAATCTTTTTAATTTCTTTTTACGGTTGGAACGTTAAGTAGAAAAATTTACCGAGACGCGCTGAAAAGCAATGAATTAAAACGAAAGCGTTTACGTAGCCCGGGCGCTACGGTAGTTTTCAAATGCTAGCGCCATCGGCATGTCCTTCCATTGTAGGCGATTCTTCCACGGATTCTCGCAGGTAAACAAATTTAATTTGAAGAAACGTTGGGCGTCATTCTTAATCCTTGAATTACGATTTCCTTGGCGACGTTCTTTTAAAACTTCTAAGGCACGCGACTTTTTCTCATCGCTATAAGTGATTCCTTTTTTTTTTAATTACGAAGATTCTAATTAGAGAAAACTGGGTCCGCCGTGTCGTTTGAAAATTTACAAATTTCGTCGAATTGTTCTGCTCCTTTAAGAGAATTTTTCTAATTATTAACTCAGCTTGAATTAATCGGTTATAATTTACGGTGTGATAGAATATTTCGTCATAGGAAATAATTTTAACTTCTTCAAAGAAGCCTCTCGCATTTAAAAGATAAAGACTTCCATAACTCGGTTGTACATACTAGTTTTTGAAGCCACAACTAAGTGCTTCAGCGCTTTTTGTAACTATATTCACGCGGTCGCCGTATGTGAAACAATTTATGTATACGTATGTTGGTCCCGAAAAAGACCGTTTCGACTAGGTCGAGCTTTGAACGAGATCTCGCTCATCTTCTTCTGGAAACGCTTGTTTGGCTAGCGATCGGAGATGAACTGAAGATGAGTGAAATCTCGTCGAAACGTCTGCCTAGTCGAAAGGGCCTCTTTCGGGACTAACAACATAAGAGATCATTTTCGTTTAAAGGACATCTAAAGAATAGAATATTGCCGCCAATTGCAGTGCCTTCTATAAGACGGATAGGAGATTTGGTGATGGTGTGGGAGTGTTTATTTGTAAACTAAACGGAGTGGGAAATTTTGCAAAAGTTGAATGAATATTGAGATAATAGAAGTAAAAAGAAATTATGGTTGGTCAATACTCGGGAGCTTTAGAGGGATAATGACCCAGAATACACCTCTCTAATAAAGTAAAAGAAAGCACATCACAAACTAGATAAAAAAGTATATCGGTAGAGTCCAAGTTCAGTGAACCATTTGTGTCTTTCTTCTGAGTGGATTAAGATTAACGCAGAAACGTTAAAGAATCTAGTAAAAAGATTTCCAAAGTTTTGCCATGCTATAATAAAGTACAGTCACTTTTTGACGAAACCATCATTAGCCGTGTGGATAATAACTTCCATATATTCTGTAATATAACTCCTTTCATTGCAGTATTATAATTTCTAATAGGCATACATGTTTGGTCGAATTAAGGACACAATTTTAAATGAATTTGAATACCGCGGTCTTAAACTTACCAGTGGTATTAAAAGGATAGCGATTGTAGATCACAGCACCGATGTAACGATAAACTTTTGATTAGCTTGGGTGTTCTAGTACAACAATTAAAGTAGTCTTCTTTTCAAAGATAGTAAATGCATTAAAGGTGAAATCTTTTAAACCAAGATTAACAAAAATAAATCCATCTGAATTTCTTTCTTGGAGTATAATTACTTGTGTTTTGGGCGAACAATAGGAATATTGTCTTTTCTCGCATTTACAAAATTATCCTTTAAATATTTCATAAGCATTAATGTTCAGTTTGATCAGGGATATCTACAAATAGCTATAAACATATTTTAAATTTTGCAAATAACGTTTTACGAGAATATACGTTTGGAGTGTGGATATCTACGTGCATGTGTGCGTTGAATTGTACGATAGAAGAGGTCATAAATTCCAACAGTAATTTTTTTTTATGTATTTTGCAGCAGTTGCAATAAATCTTTCCGTGCTTTATGTTTGAATAGTTTAGAGGAAAATGCACATTTATTACTTACACCTATCAAATTTCGTGAGCAAGTTACTTACTAAGCAATTAATTGTTATAAAAGTATAGATATCGCTGTTTTTTTTAATTTTGAAAAAAAGGGTGATATGTTAGGCCTTAGTTTCAGCGAAATTTCTTACCGGCGAGCATTTTTTTGAGGTCTGCGAACAGCCAGTAGTCGCTGGGAGCCAAATCTGGCGAATACGGTGAATGTGGGAGCAATTCGAAGTTCAATTCATGCAGTTTTGCCATTGTTTTGATTGACTTGTGACACGGTGCGTTGTCTTGATGAAACAAAATTTTTTTCTTTGCCATATGCGGTCGTTTCTTTGCAATTTCGGCTTTCAAACGCTCCAATAACGCTATATAATATTCACTGTTGATGGTATTTCCTTTCTCAAGATAGTCGATGAATATTACACCATGCACATCCCAAAATACCGAGGCCATAACCTTTCCAGCCGATTGTTGTGCTTTCGGGCGCTTTGGACGAGGTTCACCAGTTGCTGTCCACTCAGATGACGATCGTTTTGATTCCGGAGTGAAGTGATGGATCCATGTTTCATCCATTGTCACATATCGACGCAAAAATTCCGGTTTGTTACGTTTAACCATGGCCAAACACTGCTCAGAATCATCAACACGTTCTTGTTTTTGGTCAACAGTGAGCAAACGCGGCACCCACTTTGAACAGAGCTTTCTCATAGTAAAATGCTCATGCAATATAAAGCCAATACGTTCTTTTGATATCTTAACGATGTCACCTAACTCACGCAACTTCACTTTTCGATTATTCAAAACGATTTTGTGGATTTTTTTTGATGTTTTCTGGTGTTACCGCCTCATTTGCACGTCCACTGCGTTCTGCATCATCGGTGTCTCTACGACCACGTTTGAAGTCAGCAAACCGACGTTTTATTGTTGTTTCTGATGGAGCGGAGTCCCTATAACACTTTTCAAGCCATTGCCTCGCTTGAACGGTATTTTTTCCCATCAAGAAGCAGTGTAAAATTAAAATAATAATAATTAATTGTTTTTGATCCATAGTTTTGAAAATAACAAAAGTAGCGTGACTCTTAGCACAATAACTCACAAACTAATGAATAGAATATCTGAGAGAAAGGTGACTGCAATAAAACTAGCGTCATCTACGTGTTAGGCCCGGGATTTTTCCGCCCATGTGTTATTTTGAGGCAAAAGATAAATCGTTCTACAAAAGTGGTATTGTTAGAGCGGCGCTGGAATGATTGCGTTGCTCTTGATGGAGATTACGTTGATGAATAAAGCTAATTTCGAAACAAAAAAAAACGTGTTTTCTTTGTTAGGCCCGGGACTTTTCAACCCATGTGTTGTATGATGAATCGGTAAATATTTACAATCGTCCTTTTACATTTTTCGTTTAACATGTATCCTCTTCTTGTAAAAACTCAATCAAGAATGCCATATTTTACATTATTATATTTATATTATATTATATTTAATTTTAACTAACAAAATAGATTGGTCTATGATGTTAACAACCTCTTGTACACCCACAGTAAGTATTAAAAATACACTACTCTTCGTAAGTTTAATCGCACGTAATTTATTGTGTTACTCATAGAGCTATTTTAAAAATATTTAGGGAAATTCATACCCGCTTTCTTAGAATGGCATTCACAATCTAATGTGATAATATATATTTATAACAACAAGACCAAAGATAGAAACGAGATACAGCAGACTGGAAAAACGAAAAACACGTTACACTTGTTCTTCTAGAATTAAAAAGAAAACTTTTTATGTGTGTAAAATTTGCCAGATGCTTACATGTTTAGCATATGCGCCAAAAATTTGTAAAAATTGTAAACACAATCTTTGCATGGTATTTGACCCTCTACAATTTTTTATTTGTTTTATGTTATTTCTTATATTACTGGTTTTTTTTTAATCGCATGATCATTTATTCTTAAGAACCTGTTCTTATTATCGTATAGAATATTACTAAAGGAAAATGCTAGCGTTTGTGTTAAAAACAGGGCAAAATATGACATTTGGGGATTTTTTGTTTGGTTTATGTTAATTAAAGAACGAACTAAGAAGACATCCTGCGTTTTATTTTAGGGTGTACTCCAAATGGGTAAAAAAAATATATTTTGGTAATTAAAATTTATTTCTTATATGCGGTTATCAAGACTGCACAACAGTGAAGACGTTACATTATTTGCACTACGGTGGTTAAGGGTTGATAACAATAAGACATTTACAAAATCTATTCAAACACAAAACAATGTATTTGTTAAGGACTTAACATTGTTTTTCGTATTTTCTAAATTTTTTACTATTATGTACTTTATCTTCTTTGCATTATTATTTTCATTTAGAATATTATTTTATTTTCATTTTTATATTTATTTATTTTGCTCTCTTATATCCAATTTTATTTTAATATGTATGTACACTACGCATTGTATATGTATGCAAGTCAGCCATTCGCATTACGCTAGCTAAAACTGCCTAATTAGAAATCATTCACCGCAACGTCGTCGGATATGTAGTGGGAGTTTTCTTAAAATTTAAGGTACGCAAGCATAGGCAGTCGTCTCCCGCGCGACGGTCGAGGTATTAGCGATCGTGCACTCTCGGTCACCTTTCGTGCCTCGTCGTAACGTGTACAGTAACGTCGTCGTAAGATTATTAGAGATTTCTAAGATTTTCGAGTTTTGGCGGGAATCGTCGAGGACGTTGTCTATACATTTATTTCTGGCGGGAGTCATTTGGTAACGTCGTCGGACCACACGTATAGATTTTTTTAATAAGTATAAATTCTCGATTTTCTATCATCGTACGTCGAGGCTACTGTGTCCATTGTCGTCTATACATATTTTTAGTCTTCAGTTAAGTTTGTGTCGGAAATTATTTTGGTGAGATTGTCGGCGCGCATGTATAGACCTCCTCTACAAGTACGATCACTCCGCTTCTTGCTGACGGTCGTTGCGGCCGCAGCGCCCGTTGTCTTTTGTACGTTTGTTCGGTCCTTGTCGTATCGGGACTTAGAAATTTTTCATTTAGTTGCTCGTCGTAGCGGACGAGTGTTACGGACCAGTTTTCTTATGTAATGTCGGCATCATCGCTCCGTTTTACTTGTCGGTGCACAGTTCGCACATTTGCTGGTTACTGGATTTTTCCCTTCTTTGGGGCGCAGTAGAGTAGAGAGCTAAAGATTTCACATAGCGTAATATTTCAAACGAGAACGCCTGGGTAGATGTGACATTACTTTTGTATTGAGATCGGCTATTATCGATACTGACGCCCTCGACCAGGCGTTCAAGCTCTTAGAGATAGGGTGGGTTCCCTATAAATGTGAATATAACAAAAGTATTTTGTCAATTACAAATACATGCCAATAATACAGGGCCAAGTCCATTAGGCAAATTTCAAACAAGGAAAGTATATTAGGATCCAGGAAAGGGACATATAAATAAGCATAGCACCGAGGTGCGCTTATAAATTTAAGAAATAAATAGGGTTGGCTCTCTATAAAAGGTAGTGGTGCATGCAAACAGATAGAGGCATTAGTACATGCCTCTGACAAAGCTTCAGCGGAAGCATATAAGAGTTTAACCTTTTAAACAGAATTAAGACATAGCGTTGCAACGTACATGCTGAGGCATTACTTTATGTTGCTACCAATGAAAATACATATACAAATGCTAATGTACATTACATGTATAAGAGAGCTCGAATAACTGCAATTATTGCAAATCTATATATCTTACGTACATCGTACATGTACATAGGCAAGAATGGAAACCGGGTAACCATTTCATTTTTAAATATATTTTTTTGCGCATGCGCATTGAGTTTCACTGTACAACCTTTCCTCTAGTAAATAAGCGAACATACTCTACAAGTAAGTATTGGTCAAGTAATTTAGGAAATTACGAGCAGGCTACAGCGGCGTTGTTCTTCAAATCAGGAGAACGTAACAGTATTCCTGTATTAAATTTTATGATGGCAATAAAGCAATAACGCGTTAATAATAGGACTTTTGGGATAAATGCGTTATGTATGTACCCAGTACTTTACCGAGATACTGAAGACGTGTGTGATTGCACTAGGAGGACTCTATTTCATACTGCTGGCTTATTTGATCGAAAATATGCTAAAAGGAAGACACTTGGATACTGCAACGCGCACCAGTTTATGCGTTTTGCACGAAATAAATGTTTCAAATGGGAAAATTGCTTAACAATTGAATATTTCTAAGTGTTGTGTGTGTAGGACAATTAAATGCAAGCAAGAAACCGGTAGGCTTCAGGGCAGATAGCGAAGTGGAAGGCCCAGATCAACGATGGAACGGGACAACTAATACCAAACGTTCTCTGAATTGATTGTGGAAAACAGTATAAAAAAACTAAAATCAAATATGATACTGCTTCGTCTTATCCACTGTAGCTATATTTAAGGTTTGCAAGACTAATAGAATTACCCCAGTATTCAAGGAAGGAGACCGATCTAAAATTGCTAATTTCGGCCATATAAGTATATTATTCAATTTCGCTAAAAGGTTTAAACAATTACTTTACAGAGATATATACAGCTGTAGAGCTGCTTCCACATTTCAGCATCAGCACGGTTTTGTTGCATGTAAGACGTCATGTTGCAACTTTATTATCATCAAATTATTCTACGCATACCTCCAAAATTTGTTGATATTGCTCCGCATTGATAGTATAATGAAAAGAATACGTTCTATTATCTTCTACCTAAATTCCATTTTTTATCGGATGTTAAAGAAGCTCGATGAAGTTATGTGAATTTTACATAGTCCAGGTTCTAGAATTTTAGGATTTAACATAACCGGTTGAATGGAATCATGTTTCATCGCTAAACACACTTCGTTGTTCATTAAACCATCAACAAAAATTGAACTTTCTAAATCAGATGCATTTAATTCCTGCACGATACTTAGTTTATAAATATGCCAGTAAAACCTCTTAGCCTCGCCTTATCATAAGCTATTATAGCTACTACTAATATTGAATAAATGAAATTAATATTTAAACACTTCCGCTATTGAGTTGGGCTTCATTCTGAACAAGCCTGAGTATCGTTTGATATATCTCCTATTAGCTTGATAGGTCCACCTTTAATTTCAAATTTAAATCATTCAAAAGGTCGATCAGAAATGCTAAGTCATATCCATGTTGGGTCACTCAATTCAGATAGTAGTTTATCTTTTATTTGCATAAAATGTGCTATCTCATTTCTAAGCTCGTAAAACCGTTTCAGCGTTTTCCCTTTTGCTTAGCCATCTGACTTCACAATAATATGTTACGTCCTCATATTCGGCCGATATTTCATCCAAATACGCCTTGAACTGATGGTGAAGCCGTCGGGATCGAATAAAATTGATGGTATTTCCTACCACATTCATAACATTCTAAAGTCGAATGGAGTTAGAACACAAGTTCTGTTGATGGATAATGCAACGAAGGACTATCAAATCATCTTTTTACACATTTAATTCAGTTGCTTTTTCATACAAAATTCCGATGAAACCTTTACGTAGGCCGACCATAGAAGGTGCACCATCTGTGTATACACAAACTAATTTTGACCATAGCAAGCCAAAACCTGTGAATAGCTTTTGAACTTCATTAAAAATGTCCTCTCCTGCAGTCGTTTCTTTTAGCGGCTGTAAAGCAAGCAATTCCTCGAGATACAGCAGACAAGTGTTTCATTCCACCTTTAGATTTTTGTTTGCATATGTCGTCGATATCTAAAGGTATCATAGTCAGCATGTAAGTCACGGAAATGTTTTAAAAACTGATCGATAAATCTATCCCTTCAAAATCCTGAGTTCCACTTAATTTTTTACTGCTGATATTAGCATTAATTTGTAAGGTTAATAACTTGCACGAGGAAAATAATATAGGCTCAATAACGCTCAAGAGCATTGTTACGATGAAATAAAATTAACATGAAAATAATGAATATTCTAGAAAAGATGATACAAGGTTTAACCTATTAATGCTATTATTACGATTATCAAAATTCTTAGACAGAAAATGTCCACGGTAACTTAATACCATTCAACTATAACATAGGCAATCACTAATGGAGTTAGATCACTTGGGTTTAGTTTATTCTCGAAAATATACATGTTAGGACCTTTACTGTTCAAAGACGATTGACTTCTCTTCACGTGTCCTTTCAATGATATTCATTCGTAAACTTTTCCATGAGAAATATTAATGTAATAATAAAATAGTAATAACGACAGTCCTCTTCCCCTATTAAACATTAGGGCCGGAATTAGATTTATACACATTTCCATAGAGAACTAGCTACGGCCTTTGTGAAATAGTAAAGCCATTTCCCTATATATTATGTCTTAATTAGTATTTAATGTGGTCAATAGCGTGTAACGTGCCTAATTAACTATTCATATCGGTGTTCGATCAGGTGGTTAATTATTGTAATTATAGTAACAATAGAATCCACGTCATTGTGCTGCTACATCATGAACGAATACAAATATTACAAACTGTAATTTCTTTTACTTTCCTGAGGGATATAAATTGATGTATTTGTTACGAACATTCTTACAAAATAAGTCACTTCTAAGATTTGGGTTTTTTCTTTTACGAAATTACATAAAAATATACTCGCATAACCATTTTTATAGCACAAGAATAATTTTACGCGTCAACGAACTTTTAAATATATCCTAATATACTCCAAGAAACAATTGTTATGATTATTTAAATAATATAGGGACGAAATGAAAGCAAAAACTCATATTTAAAATTTTTATTACGCAGATATGGTAAAAGAGATTATATTTTTTGCAAAGAAAGAATTACAAGGTATTAGCTTAATATTCCATATTGTCACCCCTGGTTCTTATGACAGCTTGCATTCAATTCTCCTTGTATAAGCTTCGTCTAAATGCTCCCACTCCACACGCAGGGAACCTTCTAACCTTAGACCCCTACCATTCTGTGAAGATTGTCCCACATATTCTCGATAGAATTCATATCTGAATTCACCGCAGACCAATCTAAAGTTGGAATGCCAACTTCATCAAGGTATTGGGATCGTACATTATCGTGGATTAAGAAGAATTCGTTGCGTATTACTGGTGCATATGGTACTACATGATCTTGTAAAATATCTGTTATACACCTGTGGGCAGTTCTTGTACCTCTGTTTACTGATACTAACTCTGTACGACTTGCTAAAGAGATACCTCAGCAAACCATGATAGAGCCATCACCAAAATTAGGACTAGATCTCACATTGCACTAGGAATAGCATCCACATTCTCATCTACTGTACATTGGTATACGTCTATCTGAAGTGTAAAGACTAAATCTTGAGTCATCTGTAGAGAGAGCCAATTGGCATGTTCCCTGGAAAACCTTAAACGGACCACTCGGTGATTCCTAGTAAGACGACAAGCTATATCGCCTACTCTGGTCCTTATTCTATCCTGACTCAACCTGTTATGAAGGGAGTGGGTACTCATTCGAGTGTTTCTGACTCTAGCAAATGCTTGTAGTCTTAAAAATCTCCTTAAGGAGTAGTATAGCTTGAAGCGGAGTATTTATTCTTTGAAATATAAAGAAGACAGCATAGAATAACTTACCTACCTCCCTCAAGAACCCATATCCTAGTGATGAAATTTAAATTTGGAGCGCGGTGTATATTCTCGATTTCAGTCAGAATTTAGGTAATCAAATTCATTCATGCTTATTGTAATACTCGCTGGCAAGACAACGACAGCTTATTATGGATGATCATACTTCTTGCGGTACTCGAAAAAGCAATTAGGTTATAAATTACGTTTTTGCGGCTGCCATCTCTTTTTCGGTAAATAGAAACGACAGATATGATCAGCTTGTTTAAAGAACAGCGCGTGGGTTTCGATAAGAGGAGGAACAAAAACCGTTTACGTAATTAAGACCGATCTTTGGAAACATAAACGCCATAATGAATAAACGGCACACAGATAAATCATCTGTTCGAAATTGTGTAAACATCATTTGTTGAAGTATAATTACGGGAATATGTATCTAACAGACCATTAAGCAAGACCGAACTGAGTTTAATTAACGGACAGTTACACTATGGGATCGATCGACTATAATCGTCCCAAAAATGCAAAAATATGGTATAGGGTATATATTTCACAATAATAAATGAATCGAGCTTTCACAAGTCGATGTTTTATTTGTAGTTACTAATGAGAATTTACAGGTCTGCAAAGCAGAATGTTCTGAAGTATACCTTTCTTCGGATTAAGTATTTACTTTCTAAAACCGCTGTTTATATATATATACTACATTAACTACAATAAACATCTTTAAACAGTTATATAGTTAAGGTACCAGAAAGAAATTCAGTCAAATATTTCATTTATTTTATTAATAGGATGCAATGGCTTCAATCAGAAAGTTAAAGACAAATTTGCAGAAACTTGCACTGGAAAAATACTGCACGTTATCAAAATATGCATTCTGGTGTGTTCAATGGTTCGCATGTTGATCTTATAGATAACAGCACTCAGTTTACAAATTATCACTATCTTAGTTGCAAGTCAGAAGCAAATCAGGAAAGAGCAGCTGCAAGATAGAGGTCCTTTGCTCTATAGGTAATAAACAATAGCGAGCAGTCACAGCCAAATGAACAAGCCCTAGAAGCTAATGGAATCTTCCAGAACATCTAGACTTTCTAGGATGATATTGAAACATTTTCTAGGCTAACGAAAAATTGCAGAAATATACGGAATTTTCGTGAAGTTTACAGAACTTTCAAGTGGACTTGTATAAGATATTACAGGATATTGCCAAAATCTCGCGAAAGTTCTATGTAGGTGTGGTTACTACGGGTGCCACTCCGAAAATAAAGAACGTTTTGATTTCACACGTGGTACCGTTCCACTACCACCGCCCTCGACCCACCACTGACCTCGGTATTTACCCGTTTCAGTTTGACGAAAGCTACGATTCAATACGATTAATTACTGCTTAGCTGTGTGACTTTAACATGTGGTATGATGAATTTAAAGAAGCCGTTAATCAGTGATTCAACAGCTTCGCGGCGACTGGGTATGCAGAAGGCCTGGAAAAGCTAGTAAATGGTACAAGTGCCTAAATTTGAACGGAGGCAATGAAGAGTGACCGTAATGTGTGTTCTGTTTAAAAGTTCTTACGCCCGAGCGTATGCTGCCAGGTCAGCTAAAGCAAAATCTCGAAACCAAATCACTTTAACATGGTTGAAGAATTCCTTAGTAGGTAACTGCACATCGGAATGATGAAAAATCTCATGCCGTCTTACCAAGGACTTGACATGGTTAATGAAAATTCCATTTCAAAGGTACCTCAATTTAAATACTCTATTAAACACTATCGAAGAATTCATTATATAGCTCAGGACCCCGATGATCAATTAATACAAAAACTAAAAGACGCGGAATTTGTTCTACGGCTTCTTGCAGCTACTAAGAGTAACAAAGATGTCAGTCTTTTTCGTTGTGTAGCTTCCTGGATTATAATATTATCGCTGAAGACCATTTGTTCTGCAAAAGCATCAATGGAAGCTGAAAGTTTCAAGACTTATTTGAATTGCTTGACAAGTTTATAACCGAAAATAGTTTGGATTAGGGAAAAAAGCATCGTATTACAGTATGAACTCTTTCCATACATTTAACCACTTTTGTCGAATTGGAAATTGAAATCCTAGATGTTTCTGCGATTTGTATGCTAATTCATGGCCTTTTGGCAATTTTATATTATACAGGGTGGCGCAGGGGAACGGGAAATTTTGAAATAACGTCATTTCCACTAATAAATTCATAAAACTAGTAATTTATTAACGAAAGTGCATGTATGCAGCATGCAATTTATGCTTTTACAATCAAAATGTCCAAAAGTGTCTCTTTACTTTTTAAAGGTGACATCGGAAAGATGTCCTCCCATTCGGCGTTCACACTTTAACAGCCTGTTATGAAAACTCTGGAATGCGCGGTGTAGCAAATCTTGGGGAATGGCAGTGATTTCTTGTTGAATGTTCTCCTTCAGTTCATGGATTGTTGCAGGTCGTGTACGGTACACCTTGCCTTTAAGATACCCCCACAGGAAGAAGTCGCACACACTAAGATCAGGGAATCTCGCAGGCCATTCAATGTCACCATTACGTGAAATAATGCGTCTTCCAAACAGTTGACGAACCGCAGCCATCGAATGTCGAGCAGTGTGTGACGTGGCTCCGTCCTGCTGAAACCACATGTTTTCCATGTGTTAAGATTAAGCTCGTACAGTCTCGGTGTAAAGAATGTTTGAAGCATTTCAACATATCGAGCGGATGTTATTGCCGCTGCACTACCATCCTAACGTGCAAAAAAATAAGGGCCGATAACACCACGACATGATAGAGCACACCGTTTTGTGACCTTGTCGCTATGTAATGGTCGCTGGTGTAACTCACAAGGATTGTCCTCGGCCCAGTAACGAAAATTCTGTTTGTTTACGAGACCGTGCAGGTGGAAATGGGTTTCGTCTGATATCCATATGTTACCAACGAAATTCGCGTCCTCTTTAATTTTAGCCAATATCTGCCTACTAAATTCCATACGTGACGCTGGGTCTCGTTCATGTAATTGTTGCACAATCTGCGACTTATAGGGATGGAAATGTAATTCGTGCAGTATTCTTTGTAAGCTTCGTCGCTTAATCCCTAGCGTAGATGCATGCTGGCGAACGGAACGTGGAGGACTTCCTTCGATTGCAGCTCTAACAGCCTCAATGTTCTCCGGGGTACGTACCGTTCGAATGCCACCTGGAGCTTTCTTTTTCAGGACAGATCCTGTTTCTTCAAAATTACGCACCCACATCCATGACGTCCAAACTGGTAATGCTGTCGAAATATTCTCTGCGCGGCAGTCGCACTATCACCATTTTTATAAAACGCCCTCACAGCTACTGCACGTTCCGCACCAGTCCAACGATCCATGATTACTAAATGGCAATGCGTTCACAACAATTGTGCGACGTCACGAACAACTACCGGCTCTACAGTGCTGACAACTGTAACGTTCAAAATTTTCCGTTCCCCTGCGCCAGCCTGTATTTACAGACAAATTAACAATCAAAATTTCGGCATGACGTAATATGTAACATGACGGCTATAATCTTATAGTTTTGCATGCTTGCTTATAAATAAATAATTGTATTCTACGATAACTTAGATTATGCATGTAAAATATTTTCACTCTGCGCTCACTGCAATACAGAAACTACAACATAAGGCATTCCTTTATCTATTGCTTTTTGAATTTGTAACAATCTCCACAGCCCTAGCGGCTTAAAATGTCAACCAGCAGAGAGGCGTTGTTTTCATAAGAATATCACAACAAACTTAAATAAATTCCCTTATGTTATCTTAACCTATAGCTTTAAAATAGTATGCATGTCAGATTATACTCACGCAAAACAAGGACAGGTAAATATTATTCCGTAAGCGTCTAGACGCGTCGTGGCAACGATAATATATCCTCTGAAAATTCACGCTTTAGAATCATACACGCTGATAGAATATCAATTCCTTCTAAATATATACATATGTACATGTAGCTCTATGAAAAGTACATATGTTTCCTAATAATATCACGTTTCAAAATAAAAAAGAATTTTTGATTTATTGACGGAGGAAATTAAAATCAACCAACTAATTTACCATGAGCTGCGTTCCAACTTTTCCTTTTCCAACAGAAGAAAATGAAATTAACCCATAATGAAACTGTGTTCCACATTCGACACCTTGCCGCTATATAACAAATTTCCGCAGTTAGTTAACTTTTCGTCTTGTTTGGTGTAATTACAGTAGAGATTAATAAAATCAATCATCTAGTTGATGCCTTGCTTCGAACTCTAACAAAGTTGAGAATGCGTGATATCTGCAGATACCACCGCCAAGTATAACATTAATTTTCTTGTGTATTTCAGGATGAGAGTAAGCGAAATGCGTCACGTCAAAATAAACAGAGGTGTAGAATTTCGCGAGGGAAAATAATAAAGACGCTATAATTAAATTCTTCTTAATTACAATGCGTTGTTTATGCTTCAGTATCTATTGGAAGAATTACGTTTTAATAATAATAATAATAATAATTGTTACGTTCTCCTGGTTTGAAGAACAACGCCGCTGTAGCCTGCTCGTAATTTCCTAAATTACTTGAGCAATACTTACTTGTAGAGTATGCTCGCTTATTTACTAGAGGAGAGGTTGTACAGTGAAACTCAATGCGCATGCGCAAAAAAATATTTAAAAATGAAATGGTTACACGGTTTCCACACCCTATGTACATGTACGATGTACGTAAGATATATAGATTTGCAATAATTGCAGTTATTCGAGCTCTCTTATACATGTAATGTACATTAGCATTTGTATATGTATTTTCATTGGTAGCAACATAAAGTAATGCCTCAGCATGTACGTTGCAAAGCTATGTCTTAATTCTGTTTAAAAGGTTAAACTCTTATATGCTTCCGCTGAAGCTTTGTTAGAGGCATGTACTAATGCCTCTATCTGTTTGCATGCACCACTACCTTTTATAGGGGAGCCAACCCTATTTATTTCTTAAACTTATAAGCGCACCTCGGTGCTATGCTTATTTATATGTCCCTTTCCGGGAGCCTAATATACTTTCCTTGTCTTAAATTTGCCTAAGGGACTTGGCCCTGTATTATTAGCATGTATTTGCACTTGACCAAATACGTTTGTTATTTTCACATTTATAGGGAACCCACCCTATCTCTTAGAGCTTGAACGCCTGGTCGAGGGCGACAGTAGCGATAATAGCCGATCTCAATACAAAAGTAATGTCACAGCTACCCAGGCGTTCTCGTTTGAAATATTACGCTATGTGCAATCTTTAGCTCTATACTACTGCGCCCCAAAGAAGGGAAAAATCCAGTAACCAGCAAATGTGCGAACTGTGCACCGACAAGTAAAATGGAGCGATGATGCCGACATTACATAAGAAAACTGGTCAGGACACTCGTCCGCTACGACGAGCAACTAAATGAAAAATTTCTAAGTCCCGATACGACAAGGACCGAACAAACCTACAAAAGACAACGGGCGCTGCGGCCGCAACGACCGTCAGCAAGAAGCGGAGTGATCGTACTTGTAGAGGAGGTCTATACATGCGCGCCGACAATCTCACCAAAATAATTTCCGACACAAACTTAACTGAAGACTAAAAATATGTATAGACGACAATGGACACAGTAGCCTCGACGTACGATGATAGAAAATCGAGAATTTATACTTATTAAAAAAATCTATACGTGTGGTCCGACGACGTTACCAAATGACTCCCGCCAGAAATAAATGTATAGACAACGTCCTCGACGATTCCCGCCAAAACTAGAAAAACTTAGAAATCTCTAATAATCTTACGACGACGTTACTGTACACGTTACGACGAGGCACGAAAGGTGACCGAGAGTGCACGATCGCTAATACCTCGACTGTCGCGCGGGAGACGACTGCCTATGCTTGTGTACCTTAAATTTCAAGAAAACTCCCATTACATATCCGACGACGTTGCAGTGAATGATTTCTAATTAGGCAGTTTTAGCTAGCGTAATGCGAATGGCTGACTTGCATACATATACAATGCGTAATGTGCATACATATTAAAATAAAATTGGATATAAGAGAGCAAAATAAATAAATATAAGAATGAAAATAAATAAATATAAAAATGAAAATAAATAAATATAAAAATGAAAATAAAATAATATTCTAAATGAAAATAATAATGCAAAGAAGATAAAATACATAATAGTAAAAAACTTACAAAACACAAAAAACAATGTTAAGTCCTTAACAATAATAATAATTCTTTATTGCCCAACAGCCCAGGGGCCAATTACAGGACAAATTACAATACAATTCTTATATAAAATAAAATAAAATAATTCAAATCATTATTTGCCTACAATAATAATACAATAATAATGAAACAAAAAAAAAGAAAGACTCACAAAAATGGCTCTAGATCCCGTTTGTTTGCGTTCCTCACCATGTGACTGAGAGGTGCCTTAAGCAAAATGTTGGTATTAGCTCTAGGTACTTGAAATGTATTAAAGTAGCGAGTATGATGAGTAGGTACGGTAAAGTTTATTTGCGCCAGAAGGGCTGGCGAGTCGACAGTATTTTTCAGGATCCTGCAAAGAAACTCCACACTGTTACGCTCGCGGCGGTCAGCAACAGATAGAAAACCATGCTCAACAAGTAAGCTATAATACTCGATACCTCTTGCAGGATACACGTTATCCATTCGAAAGGAGAGATATTTTAGAAATTTCTTTTGAACCCGTTCGATCATAAGCTCTTGGTGTAAATAACGGGGATACCAAACAATGGAGGCGTATTCAAGCTTAGAACGAACGTAGGCATAATATAAACGTTTCATTACACCTAAGTCTGAGAAATGCCTGCAAGAACGCATGACAAAACCGAGAGTTTTGGAAGCAGATGAACACATGGACGAAATATGTTCCGTAAATGACAGTCTATTATCAAACAAAACACCGAGATCCAAAGTTTTGATATTGCGCGGTATGGCTGCATCATTAATTTGGTAGTTATAGTATAACTCAATGTACACATGTAAGAAAGCTTTGCAGTAGCTAGTAAATCTCATTTGTTGACCATATTTTAGAGTATATTCGCTAAAAAATGGGATTTTCCATAACTATGTACAGAAAATACTCTGCATGTCAATTTTTATTACAAAAACTGCAAGGTTTATTCATTAGTAGTAAAAAAACACAATAAGTACGTCAAAACACATATTTTTTTGGTGTAGAGATGTTTTGTGTCATCAGGTGCTGGAGAACTTGATTTTATTGAAGCCACAATTAATACGGAGGGATACGTGAAAATTTTGCAAAAGAATATCGCTACTAGTATCGCTAAATTATGCTTGCCGAGTCATTAGATCTTCCAGCAAAATAATAACTTGTTCGGGCTGTTGTATAACACCCTAAAGCTACTGAATTACTCCCCATAGTCCTTAGATCTCAATCCAATTGAGAATATTTGGGATTATTTGGACCAACAAGTACGTAAAATGAATATCACCAGTACTTTCAGACGAGTAAAGGAAAGTCTCCCTAGATTTTACAATTAAGCTGGTTCAATCTATTCTGCGTAAACGCGAATATGTAAGAAAGACAAAGGGGAATCTAACTAAATATTCACCTGACAAAGACGGTCCAGAAAAGGACTGCAGGATCAAAACAGATGCAAAGAGACAATAGTAGCATCACTGCAGTAAAGCTAACTTTAAAAGGGATAAATTTGAAATTGCATAAGGACGTACACAATAAATTAAAATGTGTACGTTCTTATAGAAGACTATTATCCGGATTAATAACGTCGAATCTCCATTGCAATTAGATGCTCCTCATTACGCAAAATGATCATTACTTAGTACGAGTAACATCTTAAGGCATCAGACAACCCGGAGCTCAAGTAAATCGGATCCGTCTCGATATTTAGAATACGCCAATACATCAGTATCTTGGCGCGCAGGGGATTAAGTGCTGCTGTCGTTTCACCGTATGTAAATCCGGAGATTTGAATAACGTTAGCAGCCTACCCTTTACGTTTGTTTAAACAAGCGTTGAAGATTTACTAAACAACGGAAATTTGCACGGTGGGTATCGTACTATGAGGTATTACATCCATTTTATACACGTGAAAATATACCTCGCATATTATTTTCTTCTACAATATGATTACGTTATGCTTGAGCTGAGAAAAAGTTCTTAATCATAATTTTAAATGATGATAAAGGTATATTTGTTAGAGATATCTCTTTTTGAGATAATTTATTTGATTTAAACATAATTTCTTGCAATAAATATTTACATTACTTCCATATTAAAATATATCTGTTTGGTTTAATATACGTAATGTTCTTGATTCAACAATATAGTTCTTTGTTTCAAAGAACGTCGCAAATTCAAAGCAAATATGCATCACACAGTCCTTGCAATCGTCATTCAAATATGCATCGTTTGTTTGGTTTGCATTTAATTCAAAACTTATTGTATGCATTGCACTTAACAAAATATTTATGTAGTTCAAAGTATGCGGTAGTTTATTCCAAATATAATATTCAGTGACAAACGCTGTGATTTTGAAGCTCTCTTTGTTTTTTAGTTATTTGGGATGGACGATCACGTTTACCCATTTTTTTAAATTCCCTTAAAATTAAAAATTTCTCACCCTTAATCATTACGAAATAGCAATAAGGAACAACATTGCATAGGTGACATTAATTAACTATAAGAAATGAAAAAAAAAGTATCCATCTATGAACGTCTTGAGCAACAGTATGTTCAAAATACACAATTTATTGAAACGTGATTTTATTAACATTTCTAAAAAAATTCTTTTCTTCCAATGTTGTGTCTACATGTGTAGGTTATTATTAGGTCTGGTCAAATTTTTGGGCGAAAATTGACCGAGATCGTTGAATAAATACGTCTCCGTATGCCACACCATATTACGCGTTATAATGTATGTAGGAGGGGAGATCCAGAAGTTCGTGGAATGGAGGGAATGGACTGGGAATAGGGACGCTCGCAAGGTGTCGACTCATCATTAGTATTTAAGTTAAGTTGCAGCCCTATAGCGTCAGTAGTTTACGAATAGTTGCCTGCTAAACAAGTCAATCCGGAAGAAAACTGAAACTATGGAGGAAATTGAACACCGCGCTGTGGTAGAGTTCCTACAATGCAAGGAAAGAACGCTCAAACCATATTGAATGAAATGGAAACCGTTTATGGGGAAGAGTGCCCTAGTAAATCAATGATTTATAAGTGGCATGGTCTTTTTAAACATGGTTGGGGGTCCATTGAAGACGACCCCGCTCAGAACGGCCAGTTGAGACTACCACATCAGACATTGTCGAAAAAGTGCAAAAATTTCTACTGCAAGATGCCCGTTTGAAGAAAAAACAAAGTACATTAGTTGGAGTATCAGATACCACCATTTTGCGTATCCTACATGACCACCTGGGTATGACAAAAGTCAGTGCAAGATGGATACCGAGAATGCTCACGCCGGTGCAGAAACAGCGGCGCGTCTGTGCGTCCAAACAATTTTTGGATCTGTGTGGAGACAAATCTGCACGGATTTTGGAGCGAATTGTTACCGGAGATGAAGCATGGGTTCATCACTTTGAGCCTGAGTCCAAACAGGAGTCCATGCAATGGCATAAAAAGGGGACACCAACGCCAAAGAAATTCAAAGTGTCAGAATCGGCTGGAAAGTTGGTGGCTACTGTTTTTTGACATTCTGAGGGGATATTATTGATTGATTACAAAGAGAAAGGTAGGAGCATAACCTGAGAATATTACGCAGCGATATTAGAAAAATTTAAGGGGGCCATCAAGGAAAAACGTCGAGGAAAATTGCAAGACAATACGCCGGTTCACAAGAGCAAAGTTGCAATGGCTGCTCTGCACAAGCATGGTTTTCAATCAATAGTCCATCCACCCTACAGTCCAGAGCTGGCACCCAGTGATTTTCATTTGTTCCTCAATTTAAAAATAGACTTACGTGGAAGAAAGGTTTCCGACGACAATGAGGTAAAGGAGGCAACTTTGGCCCATTTTGAGGTGAAAGATAAGAAATATCTTTATGATGGTTTAGAAAAATTAATTCATAGATCTAATAAATGTATTGTGCTTAAGGGTGATTATATTGAAAAAGAAAAATGGATTTATTGTTTTATTTTATTTAAAACCCTTTCATTCCACGAACTTCTGGACTTCCCCTCGTATTTATACTTCATTATATGAAATGACAGTTTATCTGTATATATTTCATGAAGAATAGTAATATGTAATTGCAAAATAAAGTTAGCCAAATGTTTCGGGTGTACAAAATCTAATTAAGCTGGAGAATACAAAAACTTTCTTATATGTAAAGATGTTCAATTGTTTTTCTCTTTGTAAAAAACTTAATTGTGGAAGATGTTATATATAAAACAGAAACTTGTTTTACAAATTGGCTTGCCTGATTTGAACGGAATATTAATGCATGCTCTTTGTGTTTTGGCATGTATGTTGAACAAATAAAGACTTACCTTCTTTATAACTATAAAGAAGTGATATTATATATAAATGGTTACAACTTAGCATGATATCCCAATTATTCACACATAGGAGCGGATTACTTTCATACCTTGAGCAGTGGTAAGTTGTTTCCTTTCTTTTTTCAGTCTCTAATACCGCTTATATCGTCTGCAAAATAACTCTTCTATTGGTGCCCGCAGGATTTTTAATTAGCGTACGGAATCACATACACCATAGCTTCTAAAGTAATCTAAAATTTTAAATCTGTACATGAAAACATTTTCGAGATACGCAGCAATTTCTAATATATTTTTTTTAATAACTCAGAAAGGGCGCACTTTATGTGCAAGATTTATCAGGAAACCTAAATTCTAAATCATCTCTTAAAATGCCTTTAATCAAAAGAAACAGAAACCAACTCTAATTATTTTTCTATATTCTTTCAACTAAAACTCGTCCTGATAGACCCTGTATATACTTGCAATCTTTAATAAAATAATGGCCAAATTTATTTATGAATAGGTACGGCTACTGCCGTTAGGTTATTTATGGAGTACAACAGCGAATATTCGGAAAACTCAACGGTATTAATATAACATGCGTAGGGTCTCAAGATCTGCCATTTCAACAACAACACCAAAGCACATGTTATGAAGTTTTTACTCAAATCAGATTGCGGGTAAAAGCAGCTTAAATGAGCGTATGACAAATAAACATCAATATTTTATAACACTCACACTACTTTACACTATAACTACCAGATTAATGATGCAGCCATACCACGCAATATTAAAACTTTGGATCTTGTTGTTTTGTTTGATAATAGACTGTCATTTACGGAACATATTTCGTCTATGTATTCATCTGCTTCCAAAACTCTCGGTGTTGTCATGCGTTCTTGCAGGCATTTCTCAGACTTAGGTGTAATGAAACGTTTTTATTATGCCTACGTTCGTTCTAAGCTTGAATACGCCTCCATTGTTTGGTATCCCCGTTATTTACACCAAGAGCTTATGATCGAACGCGTTCAAAAGAAATTTCTAAAGTATCTCTCCTTTCGAATGGACAACGTGTATCCTGCAAGACGTATCGAGTATTATAGCTTACTTGTTGAGCATGGTTTTCTATCTCTTGCTGACCGCCGCGAGCGTAACAGTGTGGAGTTTCTTTGCAGGATCCTGAAAAATAATATCGACTCGCCAGCCCTTCCGGCGCAAATAAACTTTACCGTACCTACTCATCATACTCGCTACTATAATATATTTCAAGCACCTAGAGCTAATACCAACATTTTGCTTAAGGCACCTCTCAGTCACATGGTGAGGAACGGAAACAAACGGGATCTGGCGCCATTTTTGTGAGTCTTTCTTTTTTTTTGTTTCATTATTATATACATTTTCAGCATGTTATTATTGTAGGCAACACGATTTTAATTATTTTATTTTAAATAAGAATTGTATTGTAATTTGTCCTGTAATTGGCCCTTGGACTGTTGGGCAATAAAGGATTACTATTATTATTATTACAATATTTGTAATTATACATATTCATTTCGAATTAAAGACTATATTGTCGGAAGGAAGAATATCGGACATCTTTGATAATATTTAAAAGTATACCTGAGTATAATTTGTGTTACATTGTAAGTTTATGGTATTGTGAGAGGTACTAATTAGTAAATTAAAGTTTGAATACTCATACTGCGAATAGCCGTGAACTCAAATAATAGTAAATTTGCGTTCCATTGATTGGTTCGAGTGCAAATTTTTGAATCTACCCATATTGTTAGGTATCCTGTACCAATCAATAACTATAAACTTTCTGCAGACTTCAATACCGATTTCGTATACAGCTCTGCATTCTATCCGCATCCGAGAAAAAAAGTATTGAACCATGCCGACTCCCGGCCTATATCAAAGCGAATTGAACGAAACAAAGCTTTTTCCGAAGCAATAAAAACCTTTAACCTAATCCAGTTTCATCTCAATAAACAATACTTTTTGGTCTTTAATGCGCTATGCGGATTTGCTCGGCTGTTCAAAGGTAGAGACCGCAGCGGCAGCCTATAAATCGAATTTTGCTTCATGTAAAGTTTAATTTAAAATCAGAACTCGTAAAACCGTCCACCTTTACCTAATATAAAATATAGTTCGATTCCGCCGCAAGGCAATACGTTATATTTATGCTCCGGTATTATTTTAAAGCGGGAATAAAGAATTTGATTTATTGTGCTCTAGAGCTGCCGAGAATTGGATTAGTAAGAAATTTTCGCGCGACGCTAATGCGTATATCTAATTTCGACGCGATCTTCCATCAACGATCTATAAGATTTCATATATTTTATTATTCTATAGCCGTGGATTTTCCTTATCGAAGAATTGATAACTTTAAAATAGTAAATCCTGCATAATATCTTCGTGATTTTCGTACTGTATAGTCTCAGTTACCTATACTTGCATGTACTTGTACTTCATTACTTCTACTTTTCAAATCTTTTTATAAGAAATAATCAAGTAGTATTTTATACTCGCAAATTAACAATAATTTTTTTTATGCAATTCAAACATCATCCCAAAGATTTTGACTGTAACGGAAACGTTGCTTTATTCGCAATGCTTCAGCACGTAGCCTCTATAACATATAACGAGAATAAATTGTGTGAAGTGCTTATACTTTCTCTTCGTGAGGTGGGGAAAATATGTTTTTACTTGGCTTGTCATAAATAGGGTCTCTATTTATGACAAGCCAAGTAAATTACTGCGTTAATTAATAATAATAGCACACAAATTTATTAATTATGCGGAACGCAGCGTTTCGAGAGCATGTGGGCTCTCATTGTCAACCGTGTTACCGACTGAATGTAAAAACTGTATCACACATGCAAATTATTTTCTACGCAGGCTCTAAAATTCCGTATCCGGCATTGATTCTCCAACATACAAATTGTCCAAATGGCTAGTGAATGAATATAAGAACTTGCCCCATAAAGTACATAACCTATGTGTAGAAAACTCCGTAGAGTTTGTAAATAAAATTGAAAAGATTGAATTAAATGATGGGGATATCCTTGTATCATTCGACGTTTGTTCACTTTTCCCAAGCGTACCAATTCCAGAAACTTTTGAGTATTTGGTTGAATTTTTGAAATTAAATAACGTAGATGACGTGAAAACCGCGGAATATAAAAGGTTAACAAAATTATGTATGTCACAAAATTGTTTTCAAATAGGCGGAAAATGGTTCGAACAGGTGGAAGGCACGGCGATGGGTAATCCTTTATCTCCTTTTATTGCGAACCTTTTCATGAGCAAATTTGAAACGAACCTGAAAAAAGAAACCAAATATTTCCCGAGAATTTGGCGTAGGTACGTAGATGATATTTTCGCGGTGTTTGATACCAACAAAGGAAACATACAAGATTTTCTAGCAGAACTTAACTCAAACTTTGCCACGATCAAGTTTACTATTGAAGAAGATGTGAACAATCTAGATACGTTTCTAGATACTCTAGCCATACGCAATAACAATAAATTAGAAATAGACATCTACAGAAAGGAAACTAATTTCAACAGATTCACCAGTGTTGATTCGCACCATTGCGAACAACAAAAAATGTCCGCGATTAGTTTTCTGGTCAATAGACTCGTCAGATTTCCGCTAAACAAGAGCAGGTACGATAAAGAATTAAAGTATATTAAAGATGTAGAGAGGTACAATGGTTTCTCTTCTATGGATGTCGACCGTATTTTAAGGAAGGTCCAATACAAACAACACATCAGAAAACACCGGTAATAAGAAATTTATAACTCTTCCTTTTCACCCAACAGTAAAAGGGTTAAGTGAAATTTTCCGACAACTAAATATGAACGTGCCTTTTGTATCAAAAAACAACTTAAAGAATCTCTTAGGGAATCCCAAAGATAAACTGGAGATGATAAAAAGGTCTGGAATATACCAAATCGCATGCAATGATAGTGAGAAAGTTTATATTGGACAAACAAAAAGGAGTATCGAAACGAGGTTCAAAGAACATATTAGACACTATCATTTCGACAAACCAGAACTATCAAGCGTAGCAGAGCATATGGTAAAATCCGGACATAAGATTGATTTCAAAAATCTGACACTACTTAAAAACGTAAACTCGTATAGAGTATTAGATGCGTACGAAACGATATGTATGAAAAAGAACGGAAACTTATTGAACAGAGAACCACCCCCAATTGCACACTCGAGTCTGATTGATTTATTACCATAGGCCCTGTTAAAGATGCGGTTCGCTTTCGATCCTTTCCCGAAATTAGACATTAGACCACCGAGTAGATTGTAAATAGTCATATGTTTTAGAAATTTTATAGCCTGCGTAGAAAATAATTTGCATGTGTGATACAGTAACACGGTTGACAATGACAGCCCACGTGCTCTCGAAACGCTGCGTTCCGCATAATTAATAAATTTGTGTGAGTGGAGTTTACTGCTATACCTGTGAATTCTACATCCACACAGTCCTTGCAATCGTCAATTTACTACAAATATTTTTTAAAAAGCATAGATGATATTATCCAAAATACACCAAAGATAACAGTTATGAATCCTATATACATACATGAAAGAAACTGTAGTTGTTATATACTGTTAATTTTCGCTGAACCACCGACAGAAGTACCCGCAAAACACCCCGAAATCATTAACGAATCTTCTCCTTCTTTGACGATCGGTACAATACACTGCCCTGACTCGTCGAACGAAAATATGTACACAATACCCTTTTCCGATCTTCGATGGCCCAATTCTTGTGTGCTTGTTCTCACTTGTACCTGTTTTGTTTCCTTAATAAGGGTTTCTTACCGCCACTAATCCACGAAGTCCAGCTTTACCACAAGTTTCGTTTGATGAACCAATTTTACTTTATTTTGGATTACATTTCAAACAAATTGTTTTGTACAACAAAATACTTCAACAAAAACATTAGTGATTATTCAATACACTTAACGGTTAAGGAAAGTTCAAAACTTTAAACATGTTTTGCGCTAACGTTTGTATACAAAGATCGAAAGACGTTACAGAAATTCTCAGCTAATAACCTATGACAGCTGATAATGCTGTAATTTGGCTTCCCAATAAACGCGTATATTGAGAGCAATGAGGCAACAAGTTATATGTTTAACAGCAAACTAGAAACACCATTCAAGTGACTGTGTCAATTCGTACATGACGTATCGCCTGAACTAACCACTTAGGTATTCAGCAATCAAATAATACCGAAAGGGTCCCGAAGCTCAATTTCGCAGCATATTACTTGTGCCGCCGTACTATTTGTGTGCGTTACGCGCAATACGACTATCATCGGAACTTGTAGTTAACAAACGGTACAATGTAATCAGTCCTGCACCGTGCTGTTCCATTAAAATATTCAAATTCAAGGAACGATCGTCACATTGTTCGCGATTGGCGTGGAAATTAATACGAAGCAACGCAATCACATGAACGTTATTCACCTACACTAGAGTGACAGCATAAAATAGGCACCTACTAATTAAAAAAAAGATACTATTCTCGTTATATATACAAAATATTTTAAAATTTTTAAATTAGACTAATATTTTGTCGATCCATCTTTACTTGCGTGGAGTGCTGCGAGTCGTCGTGGCATAGAATCTATTAAATGATTAATGGTGTCTTCTGGAACATTTAACCACTCTTCTGTAACAACTGCCACGAGTTCTTCCTTATTGCTGGGTTTTCGGGGTCGTTTCGTTTGTCGTTTGTCTGGATTATGTGCCAAACATTCTCTATCGGATTCATGTCTGTTGATTGGCCTTGCCATGGTAAAATCCGAATCCCCTGTTCCTCTTTCCATGTGGTTGTTGTTCTTGCTTTGTGGCAGGGTGCTCCATCCTCCATAAAATTGGCGTCTTATTTAGATAAAATGGCGTTGTCGAATATCGGTAGTAGTCCTTCTGTTAATATTTAGATATATCTTGCCGCATTTATATTTCCGTCGCAGATTACTAATTGCGATCTTTCACCATGCCATATCGCGCACCACACCATGATGTTCACACCGCCGTATTTCACCGTCTGATGCAAAAATTTGTCGTCCAGTTGCTGTGACGAACGTCTCCTACCCACGTACGACCACTATCACTGAATTGGCAGTATCTGCTTTCGTCTGAAAAATTGACAGACCGCCAAAACTCTTCGGGCTTTGTTCGCATTTCGATTGGCCAAGCCATTCGGCGCCGTTTTTGAAACGCCGTAAGGAGAGGTTTTTCTTTGCCACCCCTTTATACATTCCCACACTGTGGAGGTATCGCAGAACGGTGCGCTGACTTTTCTGTGATGTTGCCGCAAGCTCAGCTGTACTTTTTCGCGGTTCTCTTAACACTTCGCGCACAAGCATCCTTTTACTTCTTTCAGAAGGTCCGGCACGACCTGGTCTCGGCTTCACTGTTGTTTTTTCCTTGCGTTTAAATTGTGTAATCACACGGTTAACTGTGGGGACAACGTAATATTTAAAAATTTACTTATTTCACGTTGCGAAGCGCCGCGTTCACTCTGGCCAACGATGCGACCCCGGGTGAAGTCGCTAATATCACTCGAACCTTGTAACGATACTAAACTATGACGAATTCCTTCCGATACATCTACCTCTACCCTAATGACAAGAGAGAGTTCTTAATTCGTTCTTAGAATTTAGCTGTTTACATATTTATACCGCTTTACCTGGTATCTATTTTATTCTGTCACCCTAGTGTATTTCGAATAAAATTAGACTTTGTGTATATATTTCACATTCAATTGCAAAATTCGCATTCAGTCTCAATTATTTCTATTTCAAGTAAAGCAATACTTAGCTGAACTATTTGTTTTTTTTTAACGTCAAACAAAATTTTATCTTCATGATAAACGACCGTGAAAGCTTCAGATTTTATTTAAGCTACTACTGTTACTATTAGGCGTTTATAAAAATTACGAAAAGAAGGGTACCAAGAGTAGAGCCTTGCGGGACGTCTACAGCCATACTCAAACACTCAAAGAAATGATTGTAATTCCTATTACAACATTCTTTATAACATAACCTATCCTTTCGAATTTGCTTACTAACTTTCTAAGACTACAGACTGAATTAAATTTCTTGCGGATCTTACAATCGGAAAACTCTTATTAAAAAATCTTTCAACTTGTCGACGGAATGAAACACAAACTGCTTTAATTTCAGATTGCTTGGCTGCGAGTAGATACCCAGACTATTCTCACCATCTACATCCACGTCATTACGAAGAATCACCGAATCAACGTCAGCCATGCGGAGCACAAAACCTGGTTCCTACATATAAAGGACGTGAGGGAATCTGATAGGGGCTGGTACATGTGCCAAATAAATACTGATCCTATGAAGAGTCAGATTGGCTATCTAGATGTTGTAGGTAAGTCAATTAATATGTATAATGATATATACGAGGGCAATCCCAAAAAAATGGTTTCCTATATTTTTAGATATACAAAGAACCGTTTATTTTCTATAATTGCTACATCACTTTAAAGATTGAAGAATGCTTTATTTTTCAACGTAACCGCCATTTCGGTAGATGCATTTTTGTAGACGCTGTGGCAGTTTTACAATGCCCATGTCATACCAGCTTGACGCCATGCCCTTGAGGGAGAGTTGAATCTCATCTTTCACCTCATCATCGGAGCAGAACCGCCGTCCAGACAAATGTTCCTTCAACTTAAGGAACAGGTGGAAATCGCTGGGTGCCAAGTCCGGACTGTAGGGTGGGTGTGTGATGACGTTCCAACCAAAATTTTGCAGGAGCTCGACGGTTTGACGGGCGACGTGCTTACACCCTTGCTCAACATCCCTCTTCTCCGGTTTTGAATTGCCCTTCTGAGTTTCTTCAGTGTTTCACAGTACCTAGTGTTGACTGTTGTCCCACCAGGCAGAAAGTCGACCAACAGTACCCCCTTCCTGCCCCAAAACACAGTTGCCATGACTTTACCGGCAGATTGTGTTTGCTTGAATTTTCGTGGCTTGGGCGAAGAGGGATGCCTCCACTCGCGTGACTGTTGTTTTGTCTCAGGTGTAAAGTGGAATGCCCAGATTTCGTCACCCGTGACAATCGAGTGCAAGAAGTTGTCCTTTTCGTCTCCATAGCGGCGAAGAAATGCGCGGGAAGAATCAACCCGTTGCCGTTTGTGGTCTTCTATCAGCATACGCGACACCCATCTTGCACACACCTTCCGATATTGCAACTTTTCCGTTAAAATCCTGTGGATGGCGCTTCTGGACACCTCAGGAACCGAAATGCAGAGAGCATCCAGAGTGACCCTCCGATCTTTACGCATGAGTTCCTCAACTTTCGCGATTGTCTCGTCGGCAATTGACGGCCTCCCGTTCCTTTGTTCGTCATGAATTTCAGTACGACCGGCTGTAAACTCTCTACACCACTTGCGAACGTTTTTGACATCCATGCACGACTGTCCATACACTTCCGTCAGTAGGCGGTGAATTTCAACCGGTTTAACCCCTTTTGCGTTCAAAAATCGAATAACTGCGCGCACTTCGCACTTTGCGGTAACGTTAACGTGAGCTCTTTTTCGAATGGCTACCAAGCCAAGACTGAGCATCCGAGCGAAGCGCCTGCGTGCTTATGTGGTAGCGGAGAAGGCACCACTCACAACAGTGTTGCCAACAACCGTATTAAAACTTTCTCTACGTCCCCAAAAAATAGGAGACCTTTTTTTGGGATTGCCCTCGTATTTCGTATATTATAAACGCAATTTGGTCATTCGCAAGTGCGTACATTGAAGGAAAATAGCTAACACAAATTAAACCAAGTTAATAAATCGAGCAAATAAAAATGTGTTATTCTCGCCATAATTCTATTCAGTTCTTAATAATAATTTTCGATAAAGTTGGTTTAAATAAAAATTTGTAGTTGATATTCTAACAAAAAATAATAACTTTCACCGCTATCCAAGAAGTAATATAACACAAAAGTTACGTACTAACTAGCGTCATTATCGCGTATATAAGATGTTTTTTATTGAGGTATAAAATTTTAAGTTGGCAACACTTTTTTAACTGGCGGCCATTTTATCAGCTGTCAAGTGATTTAGGTTTAGTTTGGTTTGGCATTTCAACATGAATAGACTGACGTCTGAACAACGCTTCCAAATTGTGCAAATTTATTTTGAAAATCATGGTTCTGTTCCAAATACGTATCGCTCGCTGCGTCCATTTTATGGTCAACATAATCGTCCATCAAAGCAGTTAATTCGATTAACTACGGAACGTTTTCGCACCACGTTTACTCTAAACGATAATACGCATCCGCAGAGACGTCGTACAGTGCGTACAGAAGAAGTCATTGCTGCTGTAGAGCGTAGCGTAGAGGAAGACCCGAATCAGGCTATCCGCCATCGTGCACAGGAATTGGATGTGTGTCCATCCATTCTGTGGAATATTTTGCGGAAATATCTTGGTTTGCATGCTTACAAAATCCAAATCGCGCAAGAATTCAGGCCGCACGATCACCTAGCAACGCATAGATTAGGTGAATGGGCCCAAAACAAGATTGCCGTTGATCCGGATTTTCGTAAGCGAATTTTGTTTAGCGTTGAAGCTCACTTTCGTTTGAATGGATACGCCAACAAACAAAACTGCCGTATTTGGAGTGATGGTAATCCTCAAGTTGATGTTGAGACACCGTTACATCCAGAAAAACTGACTGTTTGGTTTGCTTTATGGGCTGGTGGAATCATTGGTCCGTACTTCTTTAAAAACGATGCTGGTCAGAACGTTACAGTCAATGGTGACAGCTATAGAGCCATGATTACTGACTTTTTCGTTCATCAATTGAACAACCGTGACGTGCAGGAGCTGTGGTTTCAACAAGACGGCGCAACATGTCACAGCTCGCGCCACAATTGATTTATTAAAGGAAATGTTTTACTTTGATTCGTTTTTTGCGCTGAACCCTTCAGACATCTATTCATAAAACAAGACGCGAACTACACTGCAATTACACGATGAGAATCAGGTTGCGTTTCAAATTCGCGAATGCGTATATTCGAATTCAGAGTAACGATTTGCGTTTAATGCAGGTTATTCGTTCATTTATTAAACAACACCCATGCAAATTACTTATCAGCGCTAAATCATAATTTTATCTAAATTCTACAAAAGCGGCGAATTAATGGATGACGCCCGTTGCTAATTTATAGCTTTCCTGCACCGCACGTGGAAGTTGTTTTATACTTCAACAGGCCCCCGACGCGCTAGCTTTCGAAATACGTTTGTATAATTCGATTTTGAATCCTTTAATATTTATAACGCGCTTTCACGGAGAAGGCTTCGATGTAGGTTTACGGCTCCACGTCTGATTAGATATGTATTATGCAAATTAGGTTCGAATTTTCGCATCAAAAGCTATAAACAGCGGTTACGTAGCGTGCTCGTAGCAGTAACGACGGTAGCGCTTTATTTGAGTGGTAGCCAAAACATGCGGCGCTCCCACTAACAAAACATAAAGTTATATAGTAGCTACAATGTTAGTTTTTAATTTACCGGAGAGAAAGAAAAAATTATACAGACTAACGATAGTTTGCTGGAAAATGTATGCAATTTACGTACAGGGACTAATGATTGTAGATGATATGGTATTGATAGCAGACTCATAAATGACATTACAATGATAATAGCGGTAGAAGAAAAAAAACCTAAGTTTAAAAAAAAAGACTAACGATGGTTTAGATTTCCCGTCATAGTATTTTGGGTATTTCACATCTTCGGAGTGGTAGTGCAGTTTCATAACAATACAACATATAATCCTAACATAAACAAATATTCTACGAGTATATTCTGTTGAAATTGGTGACCATAAGGAATATAGGCGATTTGGCCAAGATATTTGTATTGTGCCTACACGCCACGAGAAGATCAAGGGATCGTGTGTAACGTGGTGGTACTCGGAAATCGATAGAAGCTAATAATGATGGTGAATCTATTTCATTAGATACAGGTTAAATAAAAATCTTGCGCTGTTTTTATGGCGACGATCTTCTAATGAATCAAAATTATGTTGCTGCAGCAATGTTACATAATCTGAACCACGACCAGGGTAAGTACCGCTAGCCTTATAGCCAAGGTATTTGAGGAACCGCTTTTGCACACGCTCAATTGAAATCACCTGAAACGTGTAGTAAGGATACCGAATTAAGTTGGCATATTCCAATTTAGATCGAACAAGAGTATAGTACAGAGTCCTTACCACTGAGATGTCACGAAAGGCGCGACAAGTTCTTGTTAGAAAACCCAAAGATTTAGATGCAGAAAGACATATAGCAGATATGTGATCAGGAAAGCTTAGTTTCGTGTCAAAAACTACTCCCAAATCCCTCACTTTTTCAGTTCTTGCAATAAATGTAGAATCAACAGAGTAATTAAAAATGATCGGATTAGAGTGTCTGGTATAAGAGATCAGTAAACATTTGCCAATATTTAGACATATGCCATTCAGAGTACAGCAATCATTAATAAGGGTAAGGTAAGCAACTTAACACAATCAACTAGCGAATCGATAACATTGTAGATTTTAAGATCATCAGCGTAAGCTAAAGCCTCACATCGCGATTTATCTAGCAAATCATTCAGAAAAATGTTAAATAGGAGTGGTCCGAGATTAGAATCCTGCGGAACTCCAGATAGTATTCTGAAGCGAGTGGACGAATAGCTATTATAAAAAACGTAACCACTCCTTCCAGAGAGGTAAGATGAAATTAATTTCACCAACGCAGGGCAGAAGCCAATAGCTTCCAACTTAGCGCAAAGTAGCTTGTGATTAATACGGTCAAATACTTTAGCAAAGTCAGTATAGACGACATCGACCTGTCCTCGCTGGTCCAACACTCCGGATATATACTGAGTAATATTTGCCAAGTTCGTTACTGTGGATCTACCCGACATAAATCCATGTTGATGGATTGACAGAAATGGTTTAACATTAAAAAAAATATTATTATATAAAATATGTTCAAATACTTTTGCAAAGTTAGCTAAAATGTTTATAGGTCTGTAATTCGCAATGTTAGCTCGGTTACTTCCCTCAAACACTGGCACTATTTTACTAGTTTTCCAAATTGTCGGAAATGTGGAACTTTTAATAATTAAATTGTATAGTATACACAGTGGATACGCAAAGATAGAGGCACATTCACGAACTAGAAAACTAGGTATGTTATCATCACCCGATGTCATATCATTAGAAAGCCTTGAAGCACTATTCAGCACCTCAACCTTGGTAATAAAGGATACACCAAAAGGGGGACAGTTACTGTTTACAGTTTGTGGAACCAATGTGCCGGCACTAAATGTATTAGAAAAATGACATGCAAAAGTAGTAACGATGGCCTCAGGTTCAGTTAGTTGTTCCTCGTTGTGGAACATGCGCCCAGGGCTCCTTGAAGTTGTCCTTCTTAAAGTAATACTCTTTCATATTTACAAGTCTTTTAACATTTGCCGTGAACCAAGGCGGATAGTGTCGATTTGTTGATTTGATTTTAGGTACGCAGTGATCTAGGACAGTATACAATCTGTTGTAAAATATCTGCACTGCGCAGTCAACATTGCCATGATCCAACAAAGTATCCCAATCAACTGTAGAATAAACTGTAATATTGTCTTTACAATAATGCTTCTTACAAATTAAAGTAATATGAGGCTTTGATGAGTTTTTACAATGATAAATCATATTTTTTCTTCTAATTCCTTACGTTAAAATTTCCTGAAAAAGGAAACATCTAGATATTAAAAGCGCTTTGTTTATCTAGGTCCAATGGTCTTACGGTTATAACACTCGTCCGCGGCAGGAGAGGTCGTAAGTTCAAATCCTACCGACACCGACATTTTTTCCAGAAAATATTAACGTTGGTTACTCTCGTTTGTTTGTTCGTTCTTGATATAATCCGGTGAACAGTTTCCGTTTCATGAGCAAATTTAATCGATGGAAACTTAACTGTTCTAAAACTCGGGTTATTGAGTATTTACTTGTGCAAAAGGTGTAAGAAATTTCTCATCCAAAGTCATGAAAAATAAGCCAAAGTATTCTTAAGATCAGTTTCAAATTTACCTATAAAAAAGTTAGCTATGAAAGAGGATAAATTCATTGCGCTACCCTCAGTTTGTTGGTAAAAAGTATTAATTTAGAAAGAGTTTTGTCTCATGCAAAGTCTACCCAAAGGAATTAAATAAACAATTTCCTTGCTATCAATTTGATTATCAAACAAAAGTCGAATTATTCAAAGCACTAGAAAGAATGTGGGAAGATAACACAAAAGAAATTTTATCAGTAGAAATAACAGTAATTGGTCATTAGTATGTGTAAAATAATGATATTAAATTAGAATGAAACTCCTTCCATTGAAAAAAGAGAGGTTATCACTGAGACAGGCGTAAATAAGTTTTCATTAAAAATTAAAAACAATTTAGAAAGGAATTACTATAAATTTATAACGGACGATTCTATTGACCGATTTATACATAATTAAATACATGTCATTCCTACAATTAGATTTGTAATACGTTTCCCGTCGCTTATCAATAAATGAAATGTACATACGTACGTTAAACTCTAGCACCTACACTTTTAATATTACACAAACCGCAAGAATTTATATGAAAGCCGTAAGCGAAACAGGAATTATTAAATAGATTACAGGCAACTAGAGAGTAGCTTTATTAAATTTCTGCTTGGGACGAAGAAAACAGCCGTAATAGCATTAAGTTTGTACATAGCAAAGCATGTGACAAGCGGCATCCCACAAGACTCTTTATACAGACCCAATTTTGTTCCCTGTGCATTTAACATTCTACGTAATTATGAAGCTTGCATATGCAGTTCTCTGTAATTATCACGTACATATACGAATGAAACTGTATGTTTAGATGGGAGAGTTATCATATATGGACATTACTTATGTCTCTGTCTCTAAGGTACTACAATCTTAGCAAATATGAATTATACTCAAATAACAAACCATGATGCTGTGAGATATTTTTCTTTCTGTTTTCCTTTATTTTTCCTACATCAAGTCGACAACGTTCTTTTGATTATTTATTATTTGAAGGCATAAAATTATAAATTAAGCACCTAAATACATTGTATGGTTGTCGAAATTGCGTCCTTAAAGGCATCGACTGCTGTTTCTAATGATTGGAACGTTTGACAACGGAATTCGTTCTCGATTCTTGGGAAAGGTAGGAAAGTTGTCTTGCGTGCCATGTGCGAACTTGCATCATCTCGGCTCCTTGTTCAGGATTGATTTTTCGAAGTTCAGCGATGACTTGAGGTAGAACAGTAGTTGTATACCAATTGGCAGTTCTTTGGTCTTGTTGCTGCCTGACCTGTTTTCGAGACAACTGTCGCGTACATCTCTTTGGAGACCCTTAGGGAACAGATGATTTTCTGGCTCGTATGGGTAAATCCAAAATTTCTCAGCACTGACGATGCTGTACGAAGCTAACCTGGAATGTGACGTCTACTGTTTAAGAGTGCGTTTCAGGCGGTTTCGCAAAAAATGGAGAAAAGCGCTGGAAAGCTGGGAAAACAACCACGGAAATTCGCAATATTTTGCTAAAGGTTCATGACGGATGTACTCCATCATTTTCGACCATCAGCTTCTGGGTGAGCGAGTTCAAACGTGGCCGCGCAAGCACAAGTGACGAACCACGCAGTGGACACCCAAGGACTTCTACCGACGATGAAATGGTCGACAAGATTCATGACGTCGTGTTAGCCGATCGCCGATTAAAGCTGAAAGAGATAGCAGAGGCAACAGGTATCTCAGAAGAACGCGTTGGCCGTATCCTACACGATACTTTGGGTGTGCGCGGTAGCGGAGCAAAAACGAAATCGGGTGACCGTTTCAGAGGAGTGTCTGTTCAAGATCCAACGCAATCCAAGGATTTCTTCTTGGGTTTCGTAACCGTGGATGAGTCTTGGATCCGCCATTACGTACCGGACACCAAGGAATAGTCGAAGCAGTGGACTTTTTCTTGTTCCCAAACCGGAAGAAATCACTGGGAGGAAAGCCTCAAATGAGGAGGTCATTGCTGTTACAGATTGCTATTTTGCAGACCTCGAAACATCTTACTTTTCCGACGCCATGAAGAGACTCGAACACCGTTTGAAAAAGTGTATTACATCGAGAAATAAAAATAAAACACCAATACCGTGTTTTTCTTATAGATTCCGGAAACGCGTTCTTAGAGTTCCCAGCGTTGCTGCGGCTTTGTTTTTTGGCACCAATTCACAGATTAACAGATGCGGCGTCTAACAGGAAATCAATTTTTTTGCACACAATCCTTCATGCAAAATTTTGTGAATTTACATCTTTGAAATCGCTAATGATCCCTCAATCTTCCTTGATGACGATATTGCGGACAGCATGGATTAGCAAATTGCACAAAACCTGAGTGGTTCACAAACTTTAATTTGTCAAAGTTTGCAACTGACAATAATTCCAAAATCGTTGTGAAACAACAAATCACTTTAGTAGGAACTCTCGATATAATACGTTGAAAATCTATGTATATACCTTCAAAAATTTACAATACCTACAAAAAAAGTCTCACACGTACAATCTACTTCGCGATAACGAAAAATGAGGAAATTAAAGCCGCAGAATTCTTTTGATGGTTGTACTTACGGGCAATCTGGGAGTTATAAAAGGTCGCTACGCTCTTGTAGACTCTTAACACTACACGAACGTGTCGCAATTATATCGCCTTCAATTTAAAGTTCAAATTACACGGTTGGGAACGGGTAAGATTGGAGGAGTTTCAAAGAGCAGTGTAAATGAAGAATGTAACGTCACTCAGTTCTCTAGATTGGCACTTACGCAACAGTTTAAAGTCGATCGGTTAGTAGGAATGAATTCTAAAGCAAACTGTTGCGAACTCTAATTGATCCAACGATGTTTTAGCAAAAATAAAATTAAATTGTCTTAATCTTTTGTTCTTTCTCCTTAAAATTATAATTGATTATTACCTTTAAATAGGTACAAGTTCCTACTTAGTTCGGTCAAAAGATTCACATCATTTCTTGGCGTGAGAGTCGTTGTTGAGGCTATTTCCATAGTTTGTTGAGCTTGTACAGTCCTACTTTTCGGCAGTCTGTCTACTGCCGCCTTCAGGGTAGCCCTGAGAAGAGCTGCTGCTTGCCAAAGCAATCATGCTTTGATGATTTTTATATGACGTATTTGTCTTCCCTATTTTTTTATTGGCAAAAGTTAACTGAGAATCGAACTCGATTTCTGAATTCCACCTAACTTAACCACTAAGCTAATATAGGAGTTAAGTTAGGTGGAATTCAGAAATCGAGAACAAATAATTGAATTCGATCCCCAGTCACGACAACTTTCACTAATAAGAAATGGGGAAGACAAATACGTCAGACAAAAATCTTCTCAGGGCTACCTTGAAGAAGGCAGTAGGCAGTCTCCCGAAACATCGGACTCTATAAATCCAACAACCGATGGAAATAGCCTAAATAATAACTCTAGTTATTATAAGAATCCTTTGTCAATATTATCACGTCAAGAATCTATATTATTAATGTAATTGGTAAGAACTTGTTATCTCTTGAAATTGTAATTAAACGGATACATACCATTTGGTATAAATAAACCTCACATCATTGTTTATAACTTGCCTTGTTAATTGTATTTGCAATATCTTTATTCCCAGCAAATAAACCCGAGAAACATCATGTAGTTACTCACATAAAATTTAGTCATACACAATAACAGAATAAACAATTTTAAGAAAAGAAGAATGTAAGTCTTGCACCTAAAAACAAATTCCCCAAAATATCTTACGTACTAAAATAAAGACATTAATTACATGTCCAATTTAATATATAAAAAAGAACGCTATAAATCAACGATACAACAGCCGATATAAAAAGAAATGATATACGACTTCGCAGACAATTTGGCTGCTCGCTGAGACCGTTTCATACGCAGGCCCACCCGCGTCTATCGCGTTAATTTATTTCGCAATACTAAATCCGAAACAGCCTTCGTACGCACATAAAAAATAAAGTTTGGGCAATCATAATTTACGGTACATTTGTTTCAGTACCTCCGGATATTCTCGACTACTCCACGAGTACGGACATGGTGGTTCGGGAGGGTTCCAACGTCAGCCTCAGATGCGCTGCGACCGGTTCTCCGGAGCCGTCTATTGCATGGCGTAGGGAGGGTGGCGAACCGATACCTCTTGGGAATGGTCAAGAAGGTAAGTGAAATACAAACGCTAATAAATTTATACAAGGGTTGCTATTTATGTACGTAGGAATTAGAAGTAAATTGAATTCTAGGCGGTTATACTTAGTATTTTATTCGAAATAATGAATTCTCTATTTCAACCAATCCTAAACTTTTTTGGTAGTTTGTGCATTCTCGGAGAGATGGGGGAGGTATTCTTAAAACTATGAGGAACGATTCACCTTGCATAGTGGACGCTTTTCAGGAGTTTTCCCAATCGGTGTACCTTCTTTCTACATTAATTCCGATACTTGTTGCTCCAATTACTCCGTGTGCTATTACGGTTGACTTAGTTTCTGTAACTGAAATGGACGGGTTGTATGCTATGATATCCTTAAAAAAGACAATTGCACAGTGGTTAGCGATAACATACCGGCCTCTCTTTGTTACGGATTGTGCTCTCAAAGCATCCACCTTCCCATCTGTGTAGAAGATTGCGAAATTGGTACCTGTCTTCAAAAATGGTGAGTAGCGTGTTATGTCCAATTACCGTCCTACAGAGTTACTAAATTTTGTGTATCTTTTCTAAAGTATTTGAATCATTACTTTAGTCATGTATACTTTGTCTGCATATCAACATGGATTCGTACACAAGCGAACAACTTAACATGTTTTACGCAGTATGCTTTTGTGGTGCTACATGGAGGAGGGGAGGAGGGGGCAGATCGATGTAATTTACACGAACTTTCGAAAGGCTTTCGACCAAATAGGTCGGTTTTTCCCCGTCTTTATGCAAATTAATATCTTCATACCTTATCAATAGGCAGCAATATGTATAGTATCTGAGCTATACTTGGACAATGTTCACAACGACATCTGGTGTACGACAAGGGTCCAACCCGGGTCCTAGCCTTTTCTTGGTCTCTATTAACGATATTGCCGAGACTCTCCATTGCCAAAAGCTACTGTTTGCAGATGATATGAAGATATTTTTCACCATCGATTTGTTTGATGATTATTTGCTACTGCAGGAAGATCTGGTGCATTGACTCTTGGTGTAAACTGAACCATTTACGCATGAATATTAATAAAGGCAAGGTTATGACATGTACTAGGAGAACTAAATACATACAGTATGAATATAGAATAAGTAACACAATACTTAAAGCATTGTTCTAGTACAATAGAGTTAGGCAAGAAGCAGTTAATGCGTTCAAAATGCATGTTTTGGAGATACCCCAATCGGAATGGAAAAAGTGCTATGAAAATTGGTTGAAACGTATGCAAAAGTGTATCCATCATTGAAAAACAACAAAATTACTTTCAAGGACAATTAATCCGTTTAAATCGCAACCCTCGTAGTTATATTGAGACTACGATACTTTTCCAAACGTTCATTCAAATTAAAATCTATCATTCAAGCCACGTAATCCCTCTACGATTTAATTAATTTTGCGCTGGTGAAATTTCAGATCCTACTTAGGGTTGACTTTTTGCACGCACCGCAGAAAGTTTATTTTTCATGCGAGTGAGAGAGGAGGAATGTGTACGTTTATTTTTTCGAAAGAGAAGGAAAAAAGGAGAACCCAATCTGCATTTTATTAAACGAAACAATTTGTTTAAGTATCGCGGTATTATTTTTTCCACGCTGAGAATTTTCTGCGCGGTAAACTCCTTGTAAAAATTCAGATGGAAATTTTCTCTGCGTAATTCGACTCAGCTTAAGATATTTCTAATATCGTTTTTGCCGGCGCAGCATTATTTAACCGAGCAGCCAAAGTAATTGCGCTATATTTTCTGAAACGTTAACTTTATGTTTTATAAACAGATTTTCTTGAAAAGGTTAAAGAGTGTGGTTATTCTTTATACGTAGATCAAAACAATTAATTCATTATTAACTGCTAATTTAAAACGAAACTATTAATTCTATAATAGTAGCAACACAGCTAACGAGTTTCCAAAAAATTAAAAAAAAACAGAACTAGATCTATCATCCATGCTGTGTGTAGACAAAAGTAACGCACAGGATACGTAACAGGTTGTAATGATTAAATAATAATTTAGCAAAGACCCTTGAAAGAACTTAACTCACTATATACTTAACTATAAGCATTGTATTCCATGGAAACTCTAACCGTTTAGATGTAGATATACGAGGGGAGGTCCAGAAGTTCGTGGAATGGAGAGGATGGAGTGGCGATAGGGACGCTCGCTAGGTGTCATTCTGATTGGCGACTCATCATTAGTATATAAGTTAAGTTGCAGCACTATATCGTCAGTCATTTACGAATAGTTGCCTGCTAAACAAGTCAATCCGGTAGAAAACTGAAACTATGGAAGAAATTGAACACCGTGCTGTGATAAAGTTCCTTACAAAGCAAGGAAAGAACGCCCAAACCATATTGAATGAAATGGCAACCGTTTATGGGGAATAGTGCCCTGGTAAATCAATGATTTATAAGTGGCATGGTCTTTTTAAACATGGTCGGGAGTCGATTGAAGACGACCCCCGTTTAGGACGGCCAATTGAGGCCACCACATCAGACATCGTCGAAAAAGTGCAAAAATTTGTACTGCAGGATGCACGTTTGAAGAAAAAACAATTATCTGCATTAGTTGGAGTATCAGATACCACCATTTTGCGTATCCTACATGGCCACCTGGGTATGACAAAAGTCAGTGCAAGATGGGTACCGAGAATGCTCACGCCGCTGCAGAAACAGCAGCGCGTCTGTGCGTCCAAACAATTTTTGGAGCTGTGTGGAGACAAACCTGCAGAGATTTTGGAGCGGATTGTTACCGGAGATGAAACATGGGTTCATCACTTTGAGTCTGAGTCCAAACAGGAGTCCATGCAATGGCATAAAAAGGGGACACCACCGCCAAAGGAATTCATAGTGTCAGAATCAGCTGGGAAGTTGATGGCTACTGTTTTATGGAATTGTGAGGGGATATTATTGATCGATTACAAAGAAAAAGGTAGGAGCATAACCGGAGAATATTACACAGCGATATTAGAAAAATTAAAGGAGGGCATCGGGGAAAATTGACCAAGGGTGTGTTGCTCTTGCATGACAATGCGCCGGTTCACAAGAGCAAAGTTGCAATGGCTGCTCTGCACAAGCATGGCTTTGAATCAATAGTCCATCCACCCTACAGTCCAGACCTGGCACCTAGTGATTTTTATTTGTTCCCCAATTTAAAAATAGACTTACGTGGAAGAAAGTTTTCCGACGACAATGAGGTAACCGAGGCAATTTTGGCCCATTTTGCGGCTAATAATAAAAAATCTAATATTTTATGATGGTTTAGAAAAATTAATTCATAGATCTAGTAAATGTATTGTGCTTAAGGGTGATTATATTGAAAAGGAAAAATAGATTTATTGTTTTATTTTACTTAAAACCCTTTCATTCCACGAACTTCTGGACCTCCCCTCGTATCACTTCATGTTTACTTTGCTGTTTTATTTACTTGTACATCGATGAATATAACAAATAATGTTACCTGTTGAATTTTCTATTTTCCAACTTTATACTGTCCTATATATTATGATTCGATGATTTGTTGTAGTTGTAATTATTCTGTTCTACCTCATATAAAATGCTTTCTCTGCGACATGCCTTAGAAAATCCTTTGGGTCGATATTTTCTAGACGGGGGCTCGTAAGATCCATCAGAGAGTTGGTTTAACTTGGACTTGCATGCCATGTGCGCATATTCGAAGTGTTCTAAATTATTTAAAAACAGCAACTGTCCGTTTTCAGGAAGATATTAAGGTTGTACGTGGGCGAGTTGACATTTTTCCGCCTTTTGAAGCCGTCGGAAAAGTAGAATGTTTCGAGGTCTGCGAAATAGCCATGTGTAGCGGTGATGACCTCCTCATTTGAAACAAATCTCTTTCCTCCCAGTGATTTTTTCAGGTTTGGGAATAGAAAAAAAATCTACTTGATAACCGCCTACTGCATAACCAATAGATCCATGATAAATGTCAATATCCTTCAAATCACCATCACGCGCAAAACGAATCCCTTAAATTCCTTGTATATAATAAGAGGAGAGATTGCACCTACGGTTGAATCATTTAAAGGTCTTGGAGTTATTTTTGATAGCCACTTAAGCTTTGCCCCCGGCAATTTAGTGACGTCTTTGTATTTGTAGTGAGATGTCTGGAATATGCTTCCATTATTTGGTCCCTTTACCATCAGCTTACGTTAGAACGAGTTCGACGTCATCTTTCTTACAAACTTAATGGTCAATACCCTCCTAGAGGAATTGATTAGCATTCTTTGCTGGATCGTCATAGGATGCGTTTAATTAAAGAGCACAGAGAGATCTACTGCTCCCAATTTACCTACAAATACGTGTAACAGGACTGTATGTGTACACACGCATAAGGAAGCTCTAGTTTCAATATCAATAATTCCACTTACTCATTTGTTAAATTTTTTAATTGAGATAACAAATAATCGTTATCTCTTTGTTGCATTAACAAGTAGAAGTCAGTATGTCTTGCAACACTAGTTCATATTGCTCTTGCACGTTACGTTTATGTAAATTTAACTCTATTACGACTCTTATATTTACCGCATTTTTGATAACGGCAATTAAAGACCGAGCCGCACGGAACAATAACACGGATGTAGTGGAGCGATTAATTCGTCCCTTATCCGAAACTAGCACAACGAAAACATAGGTACGCCGCCGTTAATTATGGATTCGTTAGACATCAGCAATTCCGTTTCATGCAGAAGCATACTAAAATTCGTACCTACTTGCAGTTTACCGATACCGGAGTGAAGTTTTCCCCGTCGCCCCCTTTCCTTTCTTAGTTGCGAACTGAGTGCTTCATTAGCGGAACCCGCGGCGTTAGAAAATTTTATTCAGCGTTGAATTACTACCGCGGAGATTATCGCCGGCTCGATCTTAACGAGGGACAGGTTTAAATAACGGCGGCGCGCCCGAGAACTTAATGACGGCGAGAAGGTGCAAACGGCTACGGGTGGTAGCGTCTTAGCACCGGGTGCTCTATGTAAACTTGCTGGAGGGATACAAATAAACAACTATGCGAGCCTTTCCCAAACTTAGCATGCCATGTGTCTGGACGGTATTGGATATTGAAAGAACCAATAGCTACTTTTCTGTGGCTTAGTTCTAAAAGGACCTTGTGTTATGTTTTTTGGAAATCGACATATGTAACACATGGGCTGAAAAGTCCCGGGCCTAACAAAGAAAACACGGTTCAAAATTAGCTTTATTCATCAATGTAATCTTCATCAAGAGCAACGCAATCATTCCAGCGCCGCTCTAACATTTCAATACCACTTTTGTAGAACGGTTTATCTTTTGCCTCAAAATAGGCCTCAGTTTCAGCGATAACCTCTTCATTCGTGCGAAATTTCTTACCCGCAAGCATTTTTTTGAGGCCTGCGAACAGCCAGTAGTCGCTGGGAGCCAAATCTGGCGAATACGGTGGATGTGGGAGCAATTCGAAGTTCAATTCATGTAGTTTTGCCATTGTTTTGATTGACTTGTGACACGGTACGTTGTCTTGATGAAACAAATTTTTTTTTCTTTGCCATATGCGGTCGTTTCTTTGCAATTTAGGCCTTCAAACGCTCCAATAGCGCTATATAATATTCACTGTTGATGGTATTTCCATTCTCAAGATAGTCGATGAATATTACACCACGCACATCCCAAAATACCGAGGCCATAACCTTTCCAGCCGATTGTTGTGCTTTCGGGCGCTTTGGACGAGGTCCACCAGTTGCTGTCCACTCAGATGACGATCGTTTTGATTCCGGAGTGAAGTCATGGATCCATGTTTCATCCATTGTCACATATCGACGCAAAAATTCCGGTTTGTTACGGTTAAACATGGCCAAACACTGCTCAGAATCATCAACACGTTCTTGTTTTTGGTCAACAGTGAGCAAACGCGGCACCCACTTTGAACAGAGCTTTCTCATACTCAAATACTCATGCAATATAAAGCCAATACGTTCTTTTGATATCTTTACGATGTCAGCTAACTCACGCAACTTCACTTTTCGATCATTCAAAACGATTTTGTGGATTTTTTTTATGTTTTCTGGTGTTACCGCCTCATTTGGACGTCCACTGCGTTCTGCATCATTGGTGTCTCTACGACCACGTTAGAAGTCAACAAACCAACGTTTTATTGTTGTTTCTAATGGAGCGGAGACCCCATAACACTTTTCAAGCCATTGCTTCGCTTGAACGGTATTTTTTCCCATCAAGAAGCAGTGTAAAATTAAAACACGAAATTGATTTTGATCCATTGTTGTGACAATAACAAAAGTAGCGTGACTCTTAACACAATAACTCACAAACTAATGAATAGAATATCATGAAATTTTTAACAGTTGTCTTTTGAAGGTTAGTACTAACTGAGAGAAAGGTGAATGCAATAAAACTAGCGTCAGTTCACAGTTCACTTATTATTGACTATGACTGAGGAAGCCTACGTATTCATTTCTCCAATAATGTAGCTGGTTTTGATTGGCCAGGTTTTTATGTAATTTACTACGTAGAACTTCGAGCACATTCCATATCTTTCTACATTTATCTAGAACAAATATCACCGTCAGGTCCCCAATATATAGAATGTGTAGCGGCTTCAACTCCATGGAGCTTGGTGAGTTAGATATACATACATACCTACTCTGTCACTGCAGTCGGTAACACGGTTGACAATGAGTCCACATGCTCTCGAAACGTTACTTTCTGAATAATTAACTAATTTGTGTGGAGTGGAGTTTACTGCTATACCTGCGTCGGTAGTCATAGTACGATATAGTTCGTTATAAGTTTATACTAGCTTGATCTACCTTCTTTTTTCTTCTTAGTTTCATCTATTCATCTATTTGTAGGTAACTTGTTTTACATGCGTACATTGATTATTAAATTTGCCTTTTGATTGGATATTGTTTTATCTGTAGGGCAATAAAGTATTATTATTAAAAGTTTAACCAGCAGCTTCGTCAGTATACTATTAATGAAAGCTGGAAGATGGTATTTTTGAACTCTTTCAATATTTTTTTTTGTTTCTTAGAAGTCTAAGTATAAATAAACGGCTATTTTGCTGGTTGAACTTTCTTTTGTTTCAGCTGCCCTAGTTTTTGATATGAATAACGTAAAAGGTAAGAGTAGTAAACTGGGAACAAAATTGCAAAGGTTGCAATAATAAAATGTAATCAAATTCCACAACAGCACGTATATACGAGGGGAGTTCGAGAAGTTCGTGGAATGAAAGGGTTTTAAATAAAATAAAACAATAAATCTATTTTTCTTTTTCAATATAATCACCCTTAAGCACAATACATTTATTAGATCTATGAATTAATTTTTCTAAAGCATCATAAAAATATTTTTTTTCTTTCGCCTCAAAATGGGCCAAAATTGCCTCCTTTACCTCATTGGCGTCGGAAAACTTTCTTCCACGTAAGTATTTTTTAAATTGGGAAACAAATAAAAATCACTAGGTGCCAGGTCTGGACTGTAGGGCGGATGGACTATTGATTGAAAACCATGCTTGTGCAGAGCAGCCATTGCGACTTTGCTCTTGTGAACCGGCGCATTGTTTTGCAAGATGGCCTCCTTTAATTTTTTTAATATCGCTGCGTAATATTCTCCGGTTATGCTCCTACCTTTTTCTTTGTAATCAATCAATAATATCCCCTCACAATCCCAAAAAAAAACAGTAGCCATCAACTTTCCAGCCGATTCTGACACTTTGCATTTTTTTGGCTGTGGCGTCCTCTTTTTATGCCATTGTATGGACTCCTGTTTGGACTCAGGCTCAAAGTGATGAACCCATGTTTCATCTCCGGTAACAATCCGCTCTAAAATCTGTGCAGGTTTGTCTTCACACAGCTCCAAAACTTGTTTCGACGCACAGATGCGCTGCTGTTTCTGCAGCGGCGTGAGCATTCTCCGTACCCATCTTGCACTGACTTTTGTCATACCCAGCTGGTTATGTAGGATACGCAAAATGGTGGTTTCTGATATTCCAACTAATGCAGATAATTGTTTTTTCTTCAAACGAACTTCTGGACCTCCCCTCGTACATATGTACTACTTTAGTGTATTCTACGATTACCGACATTAGAATACACAAAAATAGTAAACATTCATTGGTTTTAATATTGGTAGTAACCGAGCGACACACTCTTGCAAAGCACTCGTTCCTGGAGCCTTATAAGTATAATTATTTAAAATTAAATTAAATTATATTTATACAAAAAAGCAACAATTTAATGCGAAAATATATTTATATTACAAAGAAAAATAATGTAAATTAGCTAATAGAAAATAACTTGCCTAACAATACCAAACGCAATCAATAACCAAATGACCATATGACCACAGAACAATTGATTTAGTTCTATGATTATACCCCATGACCGCAAGAGGCGCTGAAGTTAGTTCTACCCCCACCTCGGCAGTCACTATCCCATCTTGTTCTGTGGGGAATAGAAATTTATAAACACCCCGGTAATTTCAACAGGAAAGAAGAGAATCTTGCAATCAACAAGATTTGGTATCCGGTTCCGCGAAACGCGCCAGCCACATGTACCGCTAATAGAACCGACCAGCGAAGAATATGTAACGGCTGCACGCCAGACAACGAATCAAATCATTCGACGCTGAGCCACCGAAGTGAACACTTCGATCTCGCCGCTGAAGATGTTTACCGCAGCTGTAAACGAAACGTCCGAAAGAAATTCCAACCGACCACGGCTAAATAGCCCGGAAGAATCCTCTTCAATAGATACAGGGTCTACATAAATATTCGATAGTCAATTCGTTAGTGTTATATGCAAATAAGTAATTTTAACAAAATATCGCGTTTTAAATTGTGTAACTCGCTAAGAACATAACACAATGTTTGATTATATATGTATGATAACTATATTAACAAAGCAATATTGTAACAGATCGAATTAATCAATACAAAAATTAAAAATTATAACAAGTTTATGATAAGCAATAAAAAAATTGATGCTGGAGATGGTTCATATTGTGCTATTTCTTACTATCTATTTTTCTTTTTCATTATAATCACCCTTAAGCACAATACATTTATTAGATTTATGAATTAATTTTTCTAAACCATCATAAAGATATTTCTTATCTTTCGCCTCAATATGGGCCAAAATTGCCTCCTTTACCTCATTGGTGTCGGAAAACTTTCTTCCACGTAAGTATTTTTTAAATTGGGAAACAAATAAAAATCACTAGGTGCCAGGTCTGGATTGTAGGGCGGATGGACTATTGATTGAAAACCATGCTTGTGCAGAGCAGCCATTGCGACTTTGCTCTTGTGAACCAGCGCATTGTCTTGCAAGAGCAATACACCCTTGGTCAATTTTCCTTGATGGCCTCCTTTAATTTTTCTAATATCGCTGCGTAATGTTCTCCGGTTATGCTCCTACCTTTTTCTTTGTAATCAATCAATAATATTCCCTCACAATCCCAAAAAAACAGTAGCCATCAACTTTCCACATAATAGTGTGGATCTAGGTAAAGGGCACATTTTTGTATTGTGAATTAATCAAGAAAACGCACTCTATACTTTTGAGAATACCTTCAAAATAGTCTTTTCCTTATCTGTATCCTCAATTTTACCTTTTACACTCGTTTTTCTCAAATTTTCCTCTATTCCATTCGTGATTCTGTTTGGCAATTAGTGTCATCTGTCATCTGTTGGGACACTAGAAAACTGTATAATATATAATACTGTAATAGTGGGTGTTAGTAGAGTAGTACAGCAACAATAATAGTGATGCATTGTATGTATATATCGAGAAACGAGCGTTTACGTTTACGTTTGTAATTAATCCCAGTTAATTCACATATCTCAGACTTTCGCTTTCGAAAATGAAAAAAGCTATATTTAGCTGTTATGATCATTCTAGTTGAAATACTATATATATATATATATATATATAAACTATATAAAGATTCAATCCAGAACTTATTTCGTAGTTTTCAAAATTCGATTTTCTGATAGCTGCATATGATATGAGCATATGTATGCTGGTATACTATCCTGTAATATTGAATAACCACGCCAAATGGAAACGTTCTCGTTCCATAGTGCACATCATCCATATGTAATAATAAAGCAAGAATCTCCGACAGCGTGCATATATTAACGATCCTACGCTCCTGCTATTTTAATACACGACCGAACCCTTCTGCTTAATACCGCCCGCGTTTTGCTACCGTCACAAGCAACAACTCCGAAGCAACCCTTTTGTTACTCGCGTTAATCCGGACATCCCGCAGGTTTATTTATCGAGTCGCTCTGCGTAATTTCAATTACCTTTCGTCCAAAGATATTTCGATATTCGTTTCCGAGGCGGTACAAACTAAAAGGACCGAGGTTCGCTCGCAGGTATTACAAAATTACGCGTATGTTTGCGGCTCGTTCCACCATTCGCAAAGATGTTTTTGCGCGCCGCATTGATACGCGAATACCGCTGCCGGGTTACTTGAATTCGCATGTGTATATTTAATTGGTTAAGAGCCCTTTTCGCTCTTTGATCCCCTTTGAGTCGTTCGCGAATGGTCATTCGAATATCGGTTAAGTGCATTCATTCAATACCCGCAACTTGTGAAGTTGTTTCGAGTAACGGACAGAAGGTTTCTCTGGGTTTGGAGTTGCCGGGCTCTGCTCTTTTTGTCCCGGAACAGCGAAATGGATTAGAAAAATATCGTGCTTTGATATTGAAGTCAAAATAGGAAGAAGGAGATGAATGAACGCAGTGGGGGTTTCTTTTATGGTTTGCAGGTTTACCAGGTGTATGCATAAGTTTTTCCTGGTTTAACCAAGAGATGGCGCAATGTGCCTGAAGAAGAACATTTACAGCACGCATTACTCTTCTTATTTAATCAAAAGAAAAATGCCGCTGAAAATCGTCGCTTGCTGGTCGAAGGACATGGTGAACACGCTCCATTAGAACATATGAGACATGGTTTCGACAATTTAAAACTGGTAATTTCAATATGACAGCCGGTGAGCATTTTGGTTGACCACAAAAAGGCGAAGACAAGCAATTGCAGAAGCTATTGGACGATGACTGCCAGCTCAAATTCAAGGGCAATTAGTAGAAGCATTACATGTGTTACAAGAAATAATCAGTGGAGATCAATAAATTCGGTAAATGGGTCCCACACAATTTGAATGAACGTGAAACAGAACATCGTAAGATCGCCTGTGAAATGCTGATTCAACGCCACGAAAAGATTGTCATCAATCATTTTTGTATCGAATTGTGACGGACGAAAAACGGATTTATTTTGAAAACCTGAAACGGAAAAATTCTTCAACACCAAGGGGAAATTTTGAACGCTACAGTTGTCAGTACTCTAGAGCCGGCAGTTGTTCATAACGTCGCACAATTGTTGTGAACGCATTGCCATTTAGTAATCATGGATCGTTGGACCGGTGCGGAACGTGCAGTAGCTGTGAGAGCGTTTTATAAAAATGGTGATAGTGCGACTGCCGTGCAGAGAATATTTCGACAGCATTACCAGCTTGGACGTCATGGACGTGTCCCATCTGCGCATGCGATTACAACGTGGGTGCGTAATTTTGAAGAAACAGGATCTGTCTTGAAAAAGAAAGCTCCAGGTGGCATTCGAACGGTACGTACCCCAGAGAACATTGAGGCTGTTGGAGCTGCAATCGAGAGAAGTCCTCGCCGCTCCGTTCGACAGCATGCATCTACCCTAGGGATTAAGCGACGAAGCTTACAAAGAATACTGCACGAATTACATTTCCATCCCTATAAGATGCAGATTGTGCAACAATTACATGAACGAGGCCCAGAGTCACGTATGGAGTTTAGTAGGCAGATATTGGCTAAAATTAACAAGGACGCGAATTTCTTTGGTAACATATGGATATGGATATCAGACGAAGCCCATTTCCACCTGAACGGTTTCGTAAACAAACAGAATTTTCGTTATTGGGCCCAGGACAATCCTTGTGAGTTACACCAGCGACCATTACATAGCGACAAGGTCACAATACGGTGTGCTGTATCATGTCGTGGTGTTATCGGCCCTTATTTTTTTACACGTGAGGATGGTAGTGCAGCGACAATAACATCCGCTCGATTTGTTGAAATGCTTCAAACATTCTTTACACCGAGACTGTACGAGCTTAATCTTAACGCATGGAAAACATGTGGTTTCAGCAGGACGGAGCCACGTCACACACTGCTCGACACTCGACGGCAGCAGTTCGTCAAATGTTTGGAAGACGCATTATTTCACGTAACGGTGACATTGAATGGCCTGCGAGATCCTCTTCCCGTGGAGGTATCTTAAAGGCAAGGTGTACCGTACACGACCTGCAACAATCCATGAACTGAAGGAGAACATTCAACAAGAAATCACTGCCATTCCCCAAGATTTGCTACACCGCGCATTCCAGAGTTTTCATAACAGGCTGTTAGAGTGTGAACGCCGAATCTTTCCGATCATCTTTAAAAAGTAAAGAAACACTTTTGGACATTTTGATTGTAAGAACATAAATGGCATGTTGCATACATGCACTTTCGTTAATAAATTACTAGTTTTATGAATTTACTCGTGGAAACGACGTTATTTCAAAATTTTCCGTTCCCCTGCGCCACCCTGTATTATGAACTCTTGAAGCCCGGCGAAACCGTTAATACACAACGCTAGCACCAAGAAATTATTAAGTTAAACCACATATTAATCGAAAGATAACCAGAATGACCCCATGGAAGGGTATCAGTTGATCCAGGGATGATATATCTCTTATCGTCGTACGGATTTAACGCCGTTCTAAGTGAAACTTTCTCAATTTTTTTAGAAAGACATTTAGGGAACGTATTTAGATAGGTATTGTAAACCCTATTCATGAATTTTATACTTGCATTTGTAAATTATCGCGTTGGAAACTGAAAAATACGTAATTACAGAACTAATAACAATTACAGCGAATAAAATAAATTTATCAAAGCAATAACTAATTCAACATTTAAATATACGTCATGCATGTTGCACGTAATTTGTATTTATGTATGACTGGGTAGTAATATTGTTATTTAATTTACATCCGAAGCAAATACTTCCGTGGTTTCATATATGGCAATTTTAATCAAATATATACAACCGAATATGTATTACAGAGTGCATTATTCAACAATAAACATCAACGCCCCGAAATAAATCCCAAATATATCTCATTTCTAACTGGAGAAATAGTCAAAGCATGTGATAAAACTTTTATGAATGCATTCTGTATCCAGACATAATGAAAGTTATTAAATTTTTATGATCGGCTTGCAGACGCGTATAAAACCCCTATAAACGCATTCGCACTTAAATTGTGGTCTTTAGTACGTTGCAAGTAAAAAGAATTTATCGTATAAATATTTACACGTCGTTCACATGCACTAAAATATTTATAAAATTATTACTTCCCGAGATCGTTAATGAAGAACTCGAGTACAGTGCGAATGTTGTATATAAGTTTGAAACTTTTAGGTAACGTTTACAGGAATAGTTTTGACCAAAATGAAATTATCTTTCGATTAGATGGATATTCATTACACTAAGCTGACTGTCGGTAACACGGCTCTCGAAACGCTGCGTTCCGCATAATTAATTAATTTGTGGAGTTTACTGCTATACCTGTGAATTATTCTTTTTAATTGGGTTTTTCAAAATGTCTCCCAGACCGGATCAAATCTTACAGCGGGCCGGTTGTTGCCCACATATGGATCATCGCACCCACATACTGTACTTTTTAATCGGCGTTCTGTCGTTATCTTTAATACGTATTTCTGGTTCCGCCAGAATGATTATAGATAACGTTTTGTCGTTGTGACTACCATGGCTATTAGATATTTATTTTATACGTCAATAAGCTTTGTCTACTGTTAGAGGCAAATAATCAACTTCTTTTATTTCTTGACGTTGGCCTGCTCGCCATCTAAACATTCTAACAAGAACTGCATAATAACAGCAATATTAGTCACTGCGAACCATGCTGATGTTCCGATAAGAAATGTCTGAATAAGGGGTAAATGCTGTTATGCAAGCCATTATGTGAAGACTTTAACAAATTTGTTAATAATTGTGACAGTCCAATAGTTATCCACCAAAAAAATATCACCATTTTTATGTACAAGAGTGATTAGCACCACTTTTCATGTATCAGGAAGAATACCAGTGGACAAAGATGAAATAACAAGGATGCTTAGCGCCTGAGCTAAGGCAAAACAACAATCCTTCACTATTTATTATATCCCCTCCAAATATCAAACCTTACTAATTAGACACACGCATACACATTTATAGTCAATTATGCGGTAAAAGAACTAAATACGAAGATCAAATTGAAATCTAGGATGATTCATTTATAACTCCACTATGGTATGTCTCATCGTTCTTTAAATACGAATCTCGAGATATGATCTCTCCCTCGCCAGATGAATTTGTGCACAACAACGCTTTCGAATCTAATTCCTAGCGCTTGATATATGAACATCTCGCACCGGAAATATCGAATATAAACCTCTGGAACTCGATAAAGAAGCTGTAAACACCCGACGTGAATTCGTAAGTCCCTTACGCGCCTTCGCATACGCAATTTGCTCCGCATTTTGTTCCCTTATTCAAAAGGATTAGCGAAAACAATCTTATATGAATAGATGGCTAGAAGCTCGAACTCGAATCAACATTGGATTAGTATCTGCATCCTACTATAAGCTTCGAAGTCGAAATACGTTGTCCCCTCGTATCGTTTCAGAAACGTGTATACCGAATTCAATTTATACCGGCGGCAATATTAATTCTATATTTTCTACCGGCTAATTAGAAGCGTTGCGTAAAAGTTGGAGGATACAAATTCGTGTTGACGTAATTTATCGCGCAGACTGATCTGAATTCGTTGGCAAACTGTGGAATTTATTCAAATATGTACAATCTTGTTGCAGTTAATGAAAAACGCTTGTATAAAGGTAGGATGCGGAATGCTTTGAATTCAAACTAATAAATCTGCAGTTACAAAATATTTACGAGATAGAATCTTACAAATGTATAGAATTATTTGAAATAGGGAATCTGAAATGATATTCCTCCAGTAGGTATTTAATTTCAGAAGTATCTCGGATGTTATGGATCTCATTAAACATTGCAATCTTCATTATATAGTCATCCATTCATTTAACATTCTTAAATAGCAATGTCCTTACATCTAACTACAAATATACATACATATATATACACTACGGTGAAATATGTAAACAGCTAAATTCTAAGAACGAATTAAGAACTTTCTCTTGTCATTAGGGTAAGGGTAGATGTATCGGAAGGAATTCGTCATAGTTTAGTATCCTTACAACTATGCCTCGCTTACAAGGTTCGAGTGATATTAGCGACTTCACCCGGGGTCGCATCGTTGGCCAGAGTGAACGCGGCGCTTCGCATCGTCAAATAAGTAAATTTTTAAATATTCCGTTGTCCACAGTTAACCGTGTGATTACACTATTTAAACGCAAGGAAAAAATAACAGTGGAGCCGAGACAAGGTCGTGCCGGACCTTCTGAAAGAAGTAAAAGGGTGCTTGTGCGCGAAGTGTTAAGAGAACCGCGAAAAAGTACAGCTGAGCTTGCGGCAACTTCATACAAAAGTCAGCGCACCGCTCTGCGATACCTCCACAGTGTGGAGATGTATAAAAGGGTGGCAAAGAAGAAACCTCGCCTTACGGCGTTTCAAAAACGGCGCCGAATGGCTTGGGCAATCGAAATGCGAACGAAGCCCGAAGAGTTTTGGCGGTCTGTCATTTTTTCAGACGAAAGCAGATACTGCCAATTCAGTGATAACGGTCGTACGTGGGTATGGAGACGTTCGTCACAGTAACTGGACGACAAATTTTTGCATCAGACGGTGAAATACGGCGGTGTGAACATCATGGTGTGGGGTGCGATATGGTATGGTGGAAGACCGCAATTAGTAATCTGCGACGGAAATATAAATGCGGCAATATATATCCAAATATTAACAGAAGGACTACTACCGATATTCGACAACGCCATTTTATCTGAAGAAGACGCCACTTTTATGGAGGATGGAGCACCCTGCCACAAAGCAAGAACAACAACCACGTTGAAAGAGGAACAGGGGATTCGGATTTTACCATGGCCAGGCCAATAATCCAGACAAATATGGCGAAACGACCCCGAAAACCCAGCATTAAGGAAGAACTCGTGGCAGCTGTTACAGAAGAGTGGTTAAATATTCCAGAAGACACCATTAATCATTTAATAGATTCCATGCCACGACGACTCGCAGCACTTCACGCAAGTAAAGGTGGATCGACAAAATATTAGTCTAATTTAAAAATGTTAAAATATTTTGCGTTATAACGAGAATACTATCTTTTTTTTAATTAGTAGGTGTTACCTTTTTATCCATTTTGGGTGTCGGGTTAGATTAAATTTACTTCCTAGAATTTTCTAAAGCTTTGCCTTTATTCCAGCTTCCTTTTGGCCTCCCTCGTATTCTTTTTTCCTGTATCTTGACTTTCCAAACCTGCTCAATCGGAATTGTATTGTCCATCTTTTGTAGATGTCCCCACCATGCTAATTGTCTTTGATCGACATAACTTTCTATTGATTCTGTTTCTAGCTCTCTTCTGATTTGTTGGTTTCTTAACCTGTCCTTTCTAGTTACACTTTATCTCTAAGGCTTGCACCTTACTTTTTTCTTGACGATTGAATACCCAAATTTTACATCCAAATGTGGGAATTGGTTTGAATACTGTTCTGTAGACCATCATTTTTGTTCGTTTTGTTATTTCTTTTTTGTTTATAAATCCTGAGTTCATTGCATAGTAGACCTTGTTGGCTTTCTGTATTCTGTTAAGTGTATTAAGTTCTTCTTCTTATCTTCCTTTCTCGTGTATTGTAGTACCTAAGTGCTGGTAAATCTCTAACTTGTATTTCTGTTTCTACAAGTTTAATGTGTATTTCTTTTTCCTCTTTTGATATAACCATTACTTTTGTTTCCATTAGTTTCCATTCCATTCTCAGGGAGTGTGTTGTTCTACTTGGAAGATTACACGATTTTGGTCGATTTTAGCCGTTACGCAGTATACATTTGAAGGAAGTTTGCGAAAGTGAAAGGTGTAAGAACAGATTTTTGGATTTACTAAAAAAATCACTGTAATTCCTAAGATGCCACTTTTATTTAGAAAACATTTAAACGTTTTGTACGCTTTAAAAAAAGGCTATTGATATTCCTGAAAGCATTGTAGAGACAACGGACAATGGAAGATTGTACTTGTTGCCATAGAAATCAAAAGTATATTACGAAAAAGAATATCGTCTGCTTTCTGAGCGGCGCGTGTTATACTGGTTTATTTTGTCATACTTTCAAATGAATATTCTCTTTCATCTTTGTGGCCAAAGTATTCCATCCTGCCAGCTTGTGTGGAATTGAATGTAAGAGTGAAAATCTACATGTGCCTGTAAGAGACAGATTTTGGATATAGAATTAAAAAATCTAAAATACTCCCAAGAAAGTAAGTTGATAAATTTTTGTGCACAGTTCCCGACGAGGTACTTTTGATTATGGAAGTGGCTTTTTTAATTTAAATTAGTCGAGCTTGTAGAAGTAACGGGATAGTAAAGATGTCTGTGGACTGAATATCGTTTTGTAGATCGTTTTTGTTTGTTTTGTTACTTCTTTTCTGTTTATAAATCCTGAGTTCATAGTATAGTATACCTTATTGGATTTCTGTATTCTCTTACTAAGTTCTTCTTCTTGTATTCCTTTCTCGTGAATTATAATCCCTATGTACTAGAAGTCTCCAACTTGTATTTCTGTTTCTCCAAGTTGTATGTATACTTCCGTTTTTAATCATTATTTTCTTCTCTTTATTTTGAAAAGAACATTCAGGACACCCTATATAACAAGCAAATTCATTTTATGTAGCAGCGTTTTTAATTGAAACACCCCCATTTGCATGTGAATCTGTTTCCATTATCATTTAGACAGTTCGATTTTGGCAAAAATAAATTTCTGATGAGATCTCGATCGGTTCGACCGAACGCTCTACACGGGCATAGGTGTAATTAGTTAAATCTTACACGCACCCCATGGCGATCACGCGAGCAACAATGGAGCGCCGTTCAACACGCGAATATGTCAAGTGTTAAAACGCAATCTGCTTATCGAAGAGGTGTACGTTTTATTTTGAGCTGGGCGAACGACAATAATCGTTTTTCTTTTCAGCACCTTCTATAGAGGGAAGCGTCTTCAACATAACGAGAGTGAATCGACTACATATGGGACCGTATCTTTGCATAGCTTCGAATGGGGTGCCGCCTTCGGTTAGCAAGAGAATCATGCTGATTGTACACTGTAAGTATAAATGTTTTATATTCTTTATGAGGATCTAACGTAGGTGTATTTTGGTTATATATACAGGCTGATTCAAATTAAGTGTGCACCATTGCTGTCTCTGTTATTATTGTTTCTTGAAAATATGTTAAAATAGGTTAAATTAGCAAAGTAACACATGGGCTGAAAAGTCCCGCGCCTAACAAAGAAAACACGGTTTTTTAGTTCAAAATTAGCTTTATTCATCAACGTAATCTCCACCAAGAGCAACGCAATCATTCCAGCGCCTCTCTAACATTTCAATACCACTTTTGTAGAACGACTTATCTTTTGCCTCAAAATAGGCCTCAGTTTCAGCGATAACTTCTTCATTCGTGCGAAATTTCTTACCGAGCATTTTTTTGAGGTCTGCGAACAGCCAGTAGTCGCTGGGAGCCAAATCTGGCGAATACGGTGGATGTGGGAGCAATTCGAAGTTCAATTCATGTAGTTTTGCCATTGTTTTGATTGACTTGTGACACGGTGCGTTGTCTTGATGAAACAACATTTTTTTCTTTGCCATATGCGGTCGTTTCTTTGCAATTTCGGCCTTCAAACGCTCCAACAACGTTATATAATATTCACTGTTGATGGTATTTCCTTTCTCAAGATAATCGATGAATATTACACCACGCACATCCCAAAATACCGAGGCCATAACCTTTCCAGCTGTTTGTTGTGCTTTCGGGCGCTTTGGACGAGGTTCACCGGTTGCTGTCCACTCAGATGACAATCGTTTTGATTCCGGAGTGAAGTGATGGATCCATGTTTCATCCATTGTCACATATCGACGCAAAAATTCCGGTTTGTTACGTTTAAACATGGCCAAACACTGCTCAGAATCATCAACACGTTCTTGTTTTTGGTCAACAGTGAGCAAACGCGACACCCACTTTGAACAGGGCTTTCTCATAGTCAAATGCTCATGCAGTATAAAGCCAATACGTTCTTTTGATATCTTTACGATGTCAGCTAACTCACGCAACTTCACTTTTTGATCATTCAAAACCATTTTATGGATTTTTTTGATGTTTTCTGGTGTTACCGCCTCATTTGGACGTCCACTACGTTCTGCATCATCGGTGTCTCTACGACCACGTTTGAAGTCAGCAAACCAACGTTTTATTGTTGTTTCTGATGTAGCGGAGTCCCCATAACACTTTTCAAGCCATTGCTTCGCTTGAACGGTATTTTTTCCCATCAAGAAGCAGTGTAAAATCAAAACACGAAATTGTTTTTGATCCATTGTTTTGAAAATAACAAAAGTAGCGTGACTCTTAGCACAATAACTCACAAAACTTTATCGACTTGACTAAGGGGATTTGATTAATGGAATTAGTACATAAGAGTTGGTGTTATGTTAGATAAGTGGTAAAGCATAAACGTTACAAAATAAACGACAAAATAAACAGTAAGATTGATTGGCCAATGTTGCTTTCACAAATAAATTTTAACGTGTATTAATACCTTATATTATTACTTGTGACTTAAATAACCAACGTTAGGTCACATAACGTTACAGGAACCTTTTTCAATATTAATAGGAAGAAAAGTAGAATGCTATGAAGAGTTATAGTAGCTGCAATCAACCGTATATAAACCAACTGTATCACTTGAGATATATAGTTTGAAAATTTTCCTCCGACGATAACGGAAATATCAAACTTAGCTCTGAATAAAAGAATGGAAAATTCAAGCATGCTTGAGAAAATTTACAAATTACCCTATATTAAATCTACGTCTGAATGCAAACGACTTTTTGTTCTACTAATAATAGCTATCGTTTTATATGGAACGTAAAGTTCCTTAAAATTTATCTCCGGGTATAATATTTACTATAACATTTTTCATTCGCTCCACTAGGAACAATTCCTTGATGGTTCACTGACGTTATTTATCCTTTTCAGTTCCTCCGATGATATGGATTCAAAATCAATTGGTGGGCGCTCTCGTAGGTCAGGAGATAACACTCGAATGTCATTCGGAAGCCTATCCTAAATCTATCAATTACTGGACCAAAGACGGCGGCAACATCATTTCGCATGGTTTGTAATTGCAAGATAGAAAAGCTAATTTATCAAATTTTCGTACGCCCGCTTCCTCTTTCTATTTATTGAAATTAGTAGAGCGTATTTAATAACATTTCGTTACAACCTGCCTTGCATGAATAGCGTATTATTCTTCCTCCTCCTTTATTTTATTTTCTCAAATTGGACCCCCCATTTTTTCCCATTAGCTACTAATACAGTCCTGTGTATGTATTACATAATTCGAAGTATCCTCATTATTGCAGAATAAGGAAATGTTTTACTTTTAGTAAGTGATATTTGTGGATGCAAATAATACAAGAGAAAGTCATTAAATGCAGTGAACTACTTCCCTAGTTATCACTAGGTGTCAGCACAATCCAGCTTTGTGATACCCAATTGGAACAACGATTGCAAATACTGTGTGATTGTATAGTTCACAGATATCGCTTACAAATTAATAATTATTCAACCGTGTTACCGACTGAATGTAAAACTGTATCACGCACGCAAATTATTTCCTATGCAGGCTCTAAAATACCTTAAAACACATGACTATTTACAAATTATTAGGTGGTCTCGTGTATATTTGCGAAAGGATGGGACCAAAACGAACTGTATCTTTAATGGGGTACTACGATAATAAATCAATCAGATTCGAGTGTACAATTGGGCGTGATTCTTTGTTCAGTAAGTTTCTGTTCTTTTTCATAAATATCGTTTCGTCCGCGTCTAATTCTCTACACGAATTTAAATTTTTAAGAAGTTTAAGATTTTTTGAAGCAATAATGTGTCCGAATTTTACTATATGCTCTACCACGCTGGATAGTTCGATAAACCAGAACTAAAACGGAATCTCGAGAGAAAGCGTGGTTTCTTTGTTAGGCCCGGGACTTTTCAGCCCATTTGTTATACATATATATGTATAACAAATGGGCTGAAAAGTCCTGGCCTAACAAAGAAAACACGGTTTTGGTTCAAAATTAGCTTTATTCATCAACGTAATTTCCATCAAAAGCAACGCAATCATTCCAGCGCCGCTCTAACATTTCAATACCACTTTTGTAGAACGATTTATCTTTTGCCTCAAAATAGGCCTCAGTTTCAGCGATAACCTGTTCATTCGTGCGAAATTTCTTACCGGAGAGCATTTTTTGAGGTCTGCGAACAGCCAGTAGTCGCTGGGAGCCAAATCTGGCGAATACGGTGGATGTGGGAGCAATTCGAAGTTCAGTTCATGTAGTTTTGCCATTGTTTTGATTGACTTGTGACACGGCACGTTGTCTTGATGAAACAAAATTTTTTTCTTTGCCATATGCGGTCGTTTCTTTGCAATTTCGGCCTTCAAACACTCCAATAACGCTATATAATATTCACTGTTGATGGTATTTCCTTTCTCAAGATAGTCGAGAAAACTAAAAATGACCTTGAAATTGTCGGTAAACAGTTATACACTCCGCGAAATTTCCATATGACGTTTTGGACGGAATATTTGGTTTTCTTAATATCTTCGGCAAACTATGCATCGAGATTAATGCTAAACTACAAAGAAACATAAATTCAGGAGAAAATAATGTTAAAAAAATTATTGTTTATATTACATTTTATACAGACAATATTTACAATTATGGTAACTCAAAATTGCAAAATTTCTATAGGTCCATTAACCCAAATTAATAAATAAAATTATAATTCTTTCTAAACTTAGTAGTAACTGTTAGATCTTCTATTCAAAATAACTTCAAACATGCGCATCTTCATACAGTTCATCAATTTGGCCAATGTTGAAATAGGAATATGATTCCAACACCTTATTGTTGCAGATTTTAGTTCTTTGACGATATCGTATTGTTTATTATAGGCAACTTTTGCCAATATTCCCCAAAGATTTTCGATCGGGTTCAGCCCGGCGAGCAGGCTATTGTAATATATTGATTTCCTTTTGATGAAGCCACTCCTTTGTTTGTCTGAAATTATAAATTGTCTTGGTGAAATATCCAATCTTCTGTTGGCAATTGTTCACCAAAATCTATCAGAAGCATTTCCAGAAGTTGTATATAAGAAATAGAATTCATCCGTGTAGAAATAAAATATACACTGAAATTCCCCTTCGCGGACGCCCCTCTTACACGGACACCTCCCTTAAACGGACAGTTTCTCATGGTTCCGACCGGCTCTCATATAATTTCCAGTGGATTAACTCTTTCTTGGACGGACATTCTCTTGAACGGACGCGGACATGAGAAAATGTTCTCTTAACCGGACAAAAAATAAAATAAAAAGAAACGCCTTATATTATTTTTATATCAAGAGTGTTGCTATTGCATTTCTAAATCGCGCCGCGCGCCAATTTCGCTGGGACTTCCCCGAGTAAACCGGAGATTTACCGACTTTAATCTTTCGGTACAAACGCAGCCTATGTCATGCATTTCTGCCTGGCGTGAATTAGGGACTTCCCCGAGTTGGTCGGCGATTTACCGTTCTTATTCTTTGGGTGTACGCTTTCGATTGAATCTGCTTTCAATATTAGTCTGATGTCTATGCGGAAAAGGCACAGTGGGCGACACATTCATTGTAGAAATGGCTCCAAATCGAAAAATTCTCACGCTTAAACAAAAAATTGAGATTGTTGAAGTTTACAATAAGGAGAAATTAAGTGTAAGGAAGTTATCGAAGCTTTTTAATATTGGAAAAACACAAGCTGCAGATGTAATGAAACATAAACAAATCCTTCTAAACAAATGGATGTCGAACAGCAATTTGAATGAAAAAAAAAGCTTTTTGACGGGTGATGGTACTAAAATTTGCAAATTATGTTATGGCTGGTTTATAGCAGCTCGGCATAAGAGACACCTTATTATGTATGATAATATCCTAGCCTATAAGATCAGAACTGTGGTATAGAATAGTACAAGGATCCCGAGAAAGGAAGAAGAAAGAAAAAGAGGTACAGTGCGTGTCCACCTACAAAGGAGTAGTTATCTTCAAAAAATATATTTAACGAACCTGTTATGTCCTTAGCTTTGAAATATTTATTATTACCATCATTTAAGATTAGCACTTCAGTATACTTTAAATGACTTTTCTCATCGTAAGTGCAACAAATGTAAAATCAAATATGTGGGCGACCTGAAATGTTTCCGGAATCAGCAGGAGATGATGCAGGAAGGTGGAAGTGGATTCATCGGTCGGCGAGGGCAATTGTCCAAATTTCACACGTCTGCTGTCAATAGTTGTTCTTTAAGAGTGTGTTTTGTGTAGCTGGTCAGACAGTTTCGCAAAAATCCACCACTACATACCGGCGAACAAGGAACAGTCGAAGCAGTGGCCTTTTCCAAGGAAGCAAAGACCTTTCCATCAGCCGGAAAGGTTAATAGTGACCACTTTTTACTGCAGAAGGGAAGGACTATCACGGGATAATACTACAGCGATTTATTGACCCTATTCGATGCAGTATTGAAGGAGAAACGGCCTCGTTTGCAGCGGAAAAGGGTACTTTTCCACCACGACAATGCACTGACTTATTCATCCCGCATCGTCGCGTCCAAATTGAATGAGTTGCGCTACGAATTAGCCACTCATTCTCCATATTCACCGGACCTAGCTCCCAACGACTTTTTCCTATTCCCGAATCTGAAAATATCACTGGGGGAAAGAGATTTTGCTTAAATGAGGTCATCACCGCTACAGATGACTATTTCGCAGACCTCGAAACATCCTACTGTTCTGACGGCTGACGGCTTCGAGGAAGTGTTTTTCTTATCGATTTCGGAGACATTTCGGGTCGCCCTCGTAAAGTTGAATCAATTCCTATTTGAAAATAATCACTCAATTTCATTGCAGACACATGCAAAAACTATATGGGCCTAATGGACCCGCATAATAAGTAACAATATACCGATTTCCTAGTAGACTTTGTAACATCTGAATTTCTTTCGTATTTACCGTTCTTCGGCCGATGAAAAAAAAAAACGCTACTATTTCTTTGAAATATTTATATTACCTCAACTTCGATCCCGAAATTCACAACTCAATCAGACATCGATGGCTTTTTAACGACGTAAGAGCCTTATCTAGAACTGAAACGCCCTGATCGCTCATAAAAACAGATGCATTAGAGTGGTACTGGAACGGCGCTACCCGCGAAGTAGTCACTTACGATTCGTATCAGCGCATTCGGCCGTTCGAAGCAATGGCATCGTCCATAAATTCGAAGAGTCGTCGTCGATATTAGAGAGACACAATCAGCATCAAACGAGGTATTTTCGTTGTAATGGCGTGTCATCCTCCCCGGTCTTCTCACGAGTTCGCGTCGATACCCGTACACGTTTTACTGTGTTCGCCCTTCTCTGAATATTTGATGACTACTTCATATTCCTGATGGTGAATGAGCGCTGCGGTGCTGCGTGAACGTTTTGAAGGTGCGTCGAGGAAGGTAGGTATTATGAATGCGGATTCTACGACGAGGAAATAGATGAAATGAAGACGTTAGCGTCTTTACCGAAATAAAAGTTTTGTTGAACGTAACAGGTATCTTTTACGGCGTATTCCTTATGAAAATCATAATTTATTTGTATGTTTTGTGTATAACATGCATTTACTTGTAAGGTTCTAATTAATTAGAAGAGTACTTCGCTACTGATACGAGATAAGCAAATACGAAATGGAAGAAAAACGAAGGCAAATAAAAACAAGAATAACTTTATTTCCGGAACGGTAACAGAATCACTACAAAAACAGTCTTTCTTCTCAACTGTAGAAGACAATAATAGAGAAATAGATGTTATGCTCGACTATTTCTAAATATATACAAAGTGTATGCATAAGTTTTTTCCGGTCTAACCAAGAGATAGCGCCAGAGAAATGTACGCAGCGTATAAATTTGACCCATAACACATGGGCTGAAAAGCCTCGGGCCTAACAAAGAAAACACGTTTTCTTTTGGTTCAAAATTAGCTTTATTCATCAACGTAATCTCCATCAAGAGCAACGCAATCATTCCAGCGCCGCTCTAACATTTCAATACCACTTTTGTAGAACGATTTATCTTTTGCCTCAAAATAGGCCTCAGTTTCAGCGATAACCTCTTCATTCGTGCGAAATTTCTTACCCGCGGGCATTTTTTTAAGGTCTGCGAACAGCCAGTAGTCGCTGGGAGCCAAATCTGGCGAATACGGTGGATGTGGGAGCAATTCGAAGTTCAATTCATGTAGTTTTGCCATTGTTTTGATTGACTTGTGACACAGTGCGTTGTCTTGATGAAACAAATATTTTTTCTTTACCATATGCGGTCGTTTCTTTGCAATTTCGGCCTTCAAACGCTCCAATAACGCTATATAATATTCACTGTTGATGGTATTTCCTTTCTCAAGATAGTCGATGAATATTACACCACGCATATCCCAAAATACCGAGGCCATAACCTTTCCAGCCGATTGTTGTGCTTTCGGGCGCTTTGGACGAGGTCACCTATGAAATGCTGCTTCATCGTCACAAAAGGAAATCATTTCTTTATCGAATTCTGATGGGTGACGAAAAATGGATTTATTTTAAAAATCCGAAGCGGAACAAATCGTGGTTTTCACCTGACCAATTCACAACACCACTCATCTTCAACACCAATTCCATTTTTTGAATAAGAAGAAATAATGTCCCTTGATAATTACGCGTTTCTTTTCAGCTAAAAACCGGAAAAAAACTTATGCATACACCTGGTAAACACTACCAAAAAATCTCCATCTATTACAACCTAATCTTACAAACAAGATGGAAGAACGGCACTTTACTGACTAACAAGGAAATATTGGGAAAATGGGAATTTGTTATACTATGTACATCGTATGATGGAGTGGCTACAGGAGGACGCACCAAATCCTGTTGTGTGAAAGCAAAATATACAGGATTTTCAAATTGATTCGGTTTTTAGTTAACGTATTCTTTGGGTAATCAAATAAGTTCCTGCTATTTCTTATAGTAAAATATACATATTTATTAAGATACACTAATATATTATTATTCATCGAAATAATTACCATCTTTTGCCAACATGACATTTTTAGAACTCTATGAATTTTGAATCAAAAACTTGACGGACTGCGTTTATTACATCAACTCGAGTTCTGTAATACATCGTACAATTGTGAAGAGACAATGTCAGGAGAATATGGAGAGCATGATGTGTCCCAGCCAAGTTCAGAATTTTTTTCCGGGTCAATCTTGCAGTATGCCATCTGAGGTTATCCCCTAAGAATACCATTTCTTTTTCGATTGAGTAAAGAAGGCTGTTTTTGAATGAGTGCTGCTTGTACTCGCTGGAGCTGCCCACAATAGAAGTTCAGAGCGATGGTTTGACTCGTTTCCAAAAACTCATAATAAATTATTCCTGTTGCTGTCCGCTAAACACAATAAAATCTTGATTGGGTGTAAGGAAGTCTTGGGAGAGTATGGTACCGAATGAGTAAGCGAAAACCAAATAGAATTTGTGTACAATACCAACTTTTCGTCGCAGGTTAACAACCGATGAAGAAATAGTTCATTATCGTTGCGTGATATATTTGCTTTCGGACCCATTTGATAAACATCCACGTCTTTTATAGCTGATGAAGGTGCAAATAAATGTTTTCGTCACTCGCACTGGGCCTTTCTGCAAACTCTAGATACGTTACGTACTGAAATCTGCCTCTGCCATCTGCTCAAGATCCTCGTTGTTTATGATCTTCGGTCACTCAGAACGAGCTTCTAGAGCTAAGATCTGCCGAAAAAGAAAACCCTGAACTACTTCTACGTTTTTCGATCACTAATGGCATCATTTTCGAAAGCGGTACATATTTTCCGCGTCACCACTGCAACTTTGGTACTAACCTTAGACTCTTCAAATTAGAAATTAAAAAATTATCACCAAATGTCTATGTATCCGACAAAAGAAGGATTTATATTAAAATAAGTGACAGGTAACAAACAAATGTAAGTAGATATATTACGTATTATTTCGAGAAAGACGGTTCGGTGTATATAACTGCCGGAAAAGTTGTGCGGTTAATAGAAAACTTTTAATGAATTACGCAAAAACCCCTGTACAAGTTGGGAAACGGATCCCCACGACGTCGATCCATTGATTAAGGTCGACTAATTAGATGGAACGTGGGGTCTCCCTCATACTATCAGATTATGATTGAGTACCTGCATGTTTACGTTAACGATCCACCTTTCCGCAAGCTATAACACATCAATTCCGTGTGTTTCTGATGCTTCGAACAACATTATTAGCGTGCCGGGATTTCTTGCGAGTATAATACATCTCTAGCTAGGCTCTTAGCGGCACTTCACGGACTATTGTTTCTGTATAGTAATCAATATTCTCCTTACATATACGGGTTTAGTAGTTTGTAGCTATTCCTTCTGTTATATAATATCGAAAATGTGCGTGTGCCTATTCTCGGACACTGTACTTTTTTTCTAACATATACGAGGGTTGCTGTTTGTTTATCTGGAATAATAATGAAAATGAATATTTGTAATTCAAAATAGTTTTATTGTTCTTCAAAATATTCTCCGCAGTGGTTGATATAGTTTTGCATACTTTTGAACCAACTTTCATAGCACTTTCTTTCTCTTCTACTTTCCACATTTCCTCTTCCACCGCATAAAATAGTATTTTTAGTAGCAATCATCATAAACTTAAACAGTAAATACCTTTTCTCACACGAGCAATGTAATTTTTCCAATTCTCTCTGGAAATCTGTTCATATCGCCTTAAATGTTGTGTTATTCAGGCCCGTTTGCACCGGTTGCCTTTAAAAGGCAAGCATCACTTAAATCTTTAAGTGGATTGCACCGTAAGGAAAATACCTAAAGTGTCACTTAAAATAAGTGGTAGGCTTGAGAACCATACTTTAATCGAAATCCCCAGAAGTCCCTAAAAATTTTCTAGTGCTCCTTGTCTTACCAACTTATTTCTGAAACTTAACTAACTGATACTTTTAGCGGTGCAATGCAATCTGAACCTTGAAGTTAAGCGTAGCTTACTTAAGCCGAAAGTTTAAGTGTAACCGGTGCAAACGGGCCTCATACGAACATAGTGCTTTACCTGTGCCACAACCATTTCAATAGGGTTCAGCACACAATGATGTCGTAGTGACCGTAATATTCTATGGCCAAATCTTGCCGCAATGTTTTCAAGTTTATATTTATCGTAATTAGACTTCACCTGTGATAGGACGTGAAGTAATTCACTCTTTAACAATTCTCTTTTTATCGAAGTGTTTATTTTCCAACCAAAACTTTTTCCAATTTGATATCGGTATCCCCTTAATCTTTCGGCCAAGATATGGAGCATTATCGATTACAATTACAGAGTTTGGTGGTAGAAAAGATAATAGCTTCTCCATTAACCACTTCTCGCAGGTATTTCCACATACGGATTTGCAGTATTTTTCTTACATAAAAATGTAGTGTGTTGCTTGGGCAAAAGTACGTTCTCATTGTCCGCATGAGTTAATGCATACCTTTGACCATGACGACGAGTTGCTGTTATTCCCATTGTTAGACTTTCTACTAGTACCTGTCTCTTTGAAGTTATTGCGCTGTCAGATCGAATTTTATCGGCAAAAAGACCAGTATTGACCCACGATTCATCAGTATATACAACATTTCGACTATCTTGTCTGTATTTTTTCATATCTTTTAAATAACTATGTCTCCACCTTATAATTTAATCACGCCCATTCGTAATATTTTTTCCCCGGCTGTTTAAATACCAAACTGATATCTAGCAATGGGTTATAAAGAGTCGTTCTCTTAGAGTTTGGAATATGATTATCCATATTAACGGATGTTAGCGTTGAGGGAATATTACTTAAAAAGAAACAGTGTGTACGAGTATTCTTTTGGTAGCCGCTTTTTGGTTTCTTCTTCGGTGGAGATATCAGTGCCCCTTGTTGTGTGGGAAGTGAATATACAATTTTTTCACTGCAACCCAAAGCTTTTCTCGTTTCTTTGCCAGCAGCAGATGCATTCATCGTCTTGTTAAAATAGCAAAACGCATTCAAAATCATTTCCTTTTGTTTGCTACGATACACTTTTCCTTGGTGCCTCTTCTTCACCGCTAGATCCATATTCTAAAACACATATAAACGTAATATGTTACTTTATTAATCTATTACTTTCTACTTCAAAACGCTGATAACTAATTTGCTCTCAAAAGAACAGATTCACTAGATACAGATGCTGTCAAACCCAAGTTGTAGCTTAACATTTTCTACATTTGCTACTAATTTAAATTATATTAAATATTGAGATGATAAAAGTAAGACGTTCATAAGCAAATTTTATCTTAAAATTGAATTTTCCTCTAATTTTGGAGCTGATAGCAAGTTATGACGTAAATTTTTAATTACGAGGGGAGGTCCAGAAGTTCGTGGAATGAAAGGGTTTTAAATAAAATAAAACAATAAATCTATTTTTCCTTTTCAATATAATCACCCTTAAGCACAATACATTTATTAGATCTATGAATTAATTTTTCTAAAGCATCATAAAAATATTTTTTATCTTTCGCCTCAAAATGGACCCAAATTGCCTCCTTTACCTCATTGTCGTCGGAAAACTTTCTTCCACGTAAGTCTTTTTTTAAATTGTGGAACAAATGAAAATCACTAGGTGTCAAGTCTGGACTGTAGGGTGGATGGACTATTGATTGAAAGTCATGTTTGTGCAGAGCAGCCATTGCAACTTTGCTCTTGTGAACCGGCGCATTGTCTTGCAAGAGCAACACACCCTTGGTCCATTTTCCTCGACGTTTTTCCTTGATGGCCTCCTTTAATTTTTCTAATATCGCTGCGTAATATTCTCCGGTTATGCTCCTACCTTTTTCTTTGTAATCAATCAATAATATCCCCTCACAATCCCAAAGAAACAGTAGCCATCAACTTTCCAGCCGATTTTGATACTTTGAATTTCTTTGGCGGTGGTGTCCCCTTTTTATGTCATTGCATGGACTCCTGTTTGGACTCAAAGTGATGAACCCATGTTTCATCTCCGGTAACAATCCGGTCCAAAATCTGTGAAGGTTTGTCTCCACACAGCTCCAAAAATTGTTTGGACGCACAGACGCGCTGCTGTTTCTCCGGCGGCGTGAACATTCTCGGTACCCATCTTGCACCGACTTTTGTCATACCCATGTGGTCATGTAGGATACGCATGGTGGTATCTGATACTCCAACTAATACAGATAATTGTTTTTTCTTCAAACGAACATCTTGCAGTAGAAATTTTTGCACTTTTTCGACGATGTCTGATGTGGTGGCCTCAACTGGCCGTCCTGAGCGGGGGTCGACTTCAATCGACTCCCGACCATGTTTAAAAAGACCATGCCACTTATGAATCATTGATTTACTAAGGCACTGTTCCCCATAAACGGTTTCCATTTCATTCAATATGGTTTGAGCGTTCTTTCCTTGCTTTGTAAGCAACTTCATCACAGCACGGTGTTCAATTTCCTCCATAGTTTCAGTTTTCTTCCGCATTGATTTGTTTAGCAGGCAACTATTCGTAAACGACTGACGCTATAGGGCTGCAACTTAACTTATGTGCTAATGATGAGTCGCCAATCAGAATGACACCTAGCGTGCGCCCCTACCCCACTCCATCCTCTCCATTCCACGAACTTCTGGACCTCCCCTCGCAGAAATAGAGATATTTTGTTGGAAATAATCTGTTTGGTCATTAAATGAATTCTTTGAATGACAGATATTCGTATTTAATTACCGCACGATTAGGCAATCCCTTTTGCAGAGCAGATAAATCTATAAATTTAGTACCCAGTTTACACTCACTGGCGAGAAAAATCAAAAGCAAGGAACAAGAGACGTTCAGATCGAAAGAGGATAAAATTCATTTACAGACAATCAAAGAGTTACCTGAATGCACATGATATAAACCGTACAAAATACGATGGAAAGGAAAAATGCAAACAAAATCGTATTATCGCAAGCACACACAAGTAAATAATAAAATATTCTTACAAATTCATTATACACTGTGCATATATATGTATGTTGCCTTATCTCGTATGCTTGAAAATTGTTTATGAGACTAAAATCTTTTAGTATTCATGGTATGTTATGCAGCCTTTTTATCTCCCATACAATGTATCTGTACGAATGTGTTCGTTGTGGAAAATGTTGCTCCACTTGGCGGTAATCCAATTCCTTTTCTACTCGTGATTATCCTTCGCCGCTTATTCCGGTGAACAACACGAATCGCTCTTTGAAAGATGTTTGCGCGCTTGTTGGAAGCTACAATTCCGAGCTAATGTCTATCGGTACATATTGCGCGAAATGTTTTCTTATAAGCCCGTTATACCCCCTTAACAGCCCATAAAATTTTTTTTATTTTCAGTTGTAAAAACGGAAAAGTGAGGTTTTATCTGTTTTTGCTGCGACCGAGATCATTATTGCTTTAAATTGTAGTCCTCCAGGGAGGGTTGCGTTTATTCAATTTATTACGATGGGGTCTCCTCTTTTTTCTTCTTCCTTTCTGTTTGTTTTATTTCCACGACGCACTTAAAACCTTTCTCGCGTATTTACCACGGATCGAAAGTATTGACGATAAATACGAATTGTGCTCTGACTTTAAAAGATGCCTAATCTCTGTTCCATTAATTTTAGATAATTGCTTAGATGAGGGCGTTGGGAATAAATGCCTTATTCATTAGACGGAGACAAAGACCGTTATAGTAGTAATGCCGTTACAGTGAACGTCAATTTGGCGAAAACTTTAGCGGCAGAAGTTGGAGTTTCATTTGGGGACCGAGATATTGCGCGTTTTGCTTCAATCTGACGGTGCTTTTATGAAGGACTTTATTGTGTTAATTATAAAAGCCTGAACTAAAGTCTTATATATACACTATCGGACATATGTGTTTATCCACCTCCGTAATTGGATTCTATCCCTAGCAAATTTATGCGGTAAAATAAACAGTACTGGAATGCGAATGTGTCAAATGTGTATGTGTCATGCGCTGAAACGTACCGTGTGGTTTGCGAACGTTGTTACAACGTACGTGAATGTCTTTTTAATCTTAGTTGCTTCAGGATGGTTTTCGCTGTTGCAGAAAAAGTTTTTATCGCGAAGGACTATTTTCGGTAATACGGAAAAGGGCGCGAAAACGGTCCAAGCTTAAAAGAAGTTGCCCATGCATTTAGGCCTAACTTGTTAATAAGTAGACGTATTACACTAATTGAAGTTAATCAGCGTAATTAGTGATTGCATATATCGCATATTTAGGCACTTCTATACATATTTTTGCAAAAGTTGCATATTTTGCATATTTAGGCTTTTTCTTCCAAGTAATTCCTAATGTAGATCAACAACGGACAATTCTCAGAACGATAAATCTTTAACATCGGTTTCTCTTACACCTTTTTCTAAGACCTGCACGTGTTTAATTTCGCCTAGCAGAAGGGATGTGGTAAATACGTTGTATTCTTATTAACTCTCAAGTAAACTATTCATTCATTGAATATCTTTGAGCGAAACGGCATGTAACACATGGGCTGAAAAGTCCCGGGCCTAACAAAGGAAACACGGTTTTTTTGGTTCAAAATTAGCTTTATTCATCAACGTAATCTCCATCAAGAGCAACGCAATCATTCCAGCGCCGCTCTAACATTTTAGTACCACTTTTGTAGAACGATTTATCTATTGCCTCAAAATAGGCCTCAGTTTCAGCGATAACCTCTTCATTCGTGCGAAATTTCTTACCGGCGAGCACTTTTTTGAGGTCTGCGAACAGCCAGTAGTCTCTGGGAACCAAATCTACAGAATACGGTGGATGTGGGAGCAATTCGAAGTTCAATTCATGTAGTTTTGCCATTGTTTTGATTGACTTGTGACACGGTGCGTTGTCGTGATGAAACAAAAGTTTTTTATTTGCCATATGCGGTCGTTTCTTTGCAATTTCGGCCTTCAAATGCTCCAATAATGCTATATAATATTCACTGTTGATGGTATTTCCTTTCTCAAGATAGTCGATGAATATTACACCACGCACATCCCAAAATACCGAGGCCATAACCTTTCCAGCCGATTGTTGTGCTTTCGGGCGCTTTGGACGAGGTTCACCAGTTGCTGTCCACTCAGATGACGATCGTTTTGATTCCGGAGTGAAGTGATGGATCCATGTTTTATCCATTGTCACATATCGACGCTAAAATTCCGGTTTGTTACGTTTAAACATGGCCAAACACTGCTCAGAATCATCAACACGTTCTTGTTTTTGGTCAACAATGAGCAAACGCGGCACCCACTTTGAATAGAACTTTCTCGTAGTCAAATGCTCGTGCAATATAAAGCCAATACGTTCTTTTGATATCTTTACGATGTCAGCTAACTCACGCAACTTTACTTTTCGATCATTCAAAACGATTGGTACGTTCTCCTGGTTTGAAGAACAACGCCGCAGTAGCCTGCTCGTAATTTCCTAAATTACTTGACCAATACTTAAAAATGAAATGGTTACACGGTTTCCACTCTTGCCTATGTACATGTACGATGTACGTAAGATATATATATTTGCAATAATTGCAGTTATTCGAGCTCTCTTATACATGTAATGTACATTAGCATTTGTATATGTATTTTCATTGGTAGCAACATAAAGTAATGCCTCAGCATGTACGTTGCAAAGCCATGTCTTAATCCTGTTTAAAAGGTTAAACTCTTATATGCTTCCGCTGAAGCTTTGTTAGAGGCATGTATTAATGCCTCTATCTGTTTGCATGCACCACTACCTTTTTATAGGGGAGCCAACCCTATTTATTTCTTAAATTTATAAGCGCACCTCGGTGCTATGCTTATTTATATGTCCCTTTCCGGGAGCCTAATATACTTTCCTTGTTTTAAATTTGCCTAAAGGACTTGGCCCTGTATTATTGGCATGTATTTGTACTTGACCAAATACGTTTGTTATATTCACATTTATAGGGGAACCCACCCTTTCTCTTAGAGCTTGAACGCCTGGTCGAGGGCGACAGTAGCGATAATAGCCGATCTCAATACAAAAGTAATGTCACAGCTACCCAGGCTTTCTCGTTTGAAATATTACGCTATGTGCAATCTTTAGCTCTATACTACTGCGCCCCAAAGAAGGGAAAAATCCAGTAACCAGCAAATGTGCGAACTGCGCACCGACAAGTAAAACGGAGCGATAATGCCGACATTACATAAGAAAACTGGTCCGTGACACTCGTCCGCTACGACGAGCAACTAAATGAAAAATTTCCAAGTCCCGATACGACAAGGACCGAACAAACGTACAAAGGACAACGGGCGCTGCGGTCGCAACGACCGTCAGCAAGAAGCGGAGTGATCGTACTTGTAGAGGAGGTCTATACATGCGCGCCGACAATCTCACCAAAATAATTTCCGACACAAACTTAACTGAAGACTAAAAATATGTATAGACGACAATGGACACAGTAGCCTCGACGTACGATGATAGAAAATCGAGAATTTATACTTATTAAAAAAATCTATACATGCGATCCAACGACGTTACCAAATGACTCCCGCCAGAAATAAATGTATAGACAACGTCCTCGACGATTCCCGCCAAAACTAGAAAACCTTAGAAATCTCTAATAATCTTACGACGACGTTACTGTACACGTTACGACGAGGCACGAAAGATGACCGAGAGTGCACGATTGCTAATACCTCGACCGTCGCGCGGGAGACGACTGCCTATGCTTGTGTACCTTAAATTTTAAGAAAACTCCCATTACATATCCGACGACGTTGCAGTGAATGATTTCTAATTAGGCAGTTTTAGCTAGCGTAATGCGAATGGCTGACTTGCATACATATACAATACGTAATGTACATACATATTAAAATAAAATTGGATATAAGAGAGCAAAATAAATAAAATGAAAATAAAGTGATATTCTAAATGAAAATAATAATGCAAAGAAGATAAAATACATAGTAGTAAAAACAATATAAAATATAAAAAACAATGTTAAGTCCTTAACAACGATTTTGTGGATTTTTTTGGTGTTTTCTGGTGTTACCGCCTCATTTGGGCGTCCACTGCGTTCTGCATCATCGGTGTCTCTACGACCACGTTTGAAGTCAGCAAACCAACGTTTTATTGTTGTTTCTGATGGAGCGGAGTCCTCATAACACTTTTCAAGCCATTGCTTCGCTTGAACGGTATTTTTTTCCCATCAAGAAGCAGTGTAAAATTAAAACACGAAATTGTTTTTGATCCATTGTTTTGAAAATAACAAAAGTAGCGTGACTCTTAGCACAATAACTCACAAACTAATGAATAGAATATCATGAAATTTTAACAGCTGTCTTTTGAAACTAGCGTCATCTATGTGTTAGGCCCGGGACTTTTCAGCCCATGTGTTAACATTACCATAGATCGAAGAATGTACGTATGCACGATTATATAAGCATGCGATTGCTTTTTAGGTGCGAAATACGAACCAGTCCTAGTTGATAATGCATACAAGGTGCACATGAAGTTGATGATAAAATCGGTCAGTAGCAACGACTACGGTTCCTACAAGTGTGTATCGAAGAATTCCCTCGGGGAGACCGATGGAACGATAAAGCTATATCGTAAGTACATTTTCCATAAAAATACAATAGACCGTAAATACGCCGTCACACCGGTAATAGATAAGACATCCGGATAAATAGCTTTGCGGTAGCGTTTAAGTACTCCATTTTATCTTCGGTTTATATTTGTGGATTCGTTTCGTACGACTGAAGAATTTATACGTTATCGTCGAACGTCGTTCTGTTTTATAATCGGAGATAAGGGAAATTGCGACATAGTGTCCATAATTATGAATTTACTATCTTGCGAATTGTTAATAAAATGTACTATGGAACGGATAAAAGTTTGTTGGAAAATGAAAAAACCGCACGTTATATTGCATTATAACGATAATAAACTTATTATAATAACGATTAAATTTTGGGATATTCAAAAAATATTAACAGAAACTGGATTCATTTGTATGGATATCTTTTTCTTGCAAAGTACATCTGGGACGTCTAATTTGAATTGTGATGGTCAATAAGATTCTTAACGTAGCACCTAAACACTAGTGTAAAATAACTATTAAATATACAGGGTGTCTTTGAAATAAAACAAAAAAAAAGTACGGAAAATGAAAAGGTGTAGTTATACGTAACACAGATCCAAAAAATTTTAAGTCAATTACTACACGAACGTCAAAATTGAAATAACCCCAGGAAATTGTAATATATATAAGACAACATTATATACCTCTTAAACGGGATGCAAGGAGTACAATAACATGCGTACTGTAATGATTTGTATTACTATCATTTAAAATTACAATGATTGCTACTATCATTTAAAACAACAATTATTTTTTCTCAATTTTCGAATACTTCTATATTTAATTTTTCTCGATAGTGTTTGATTCACGCCCTAACTTTGTTGTTGTTACTGGAGCCAAAGTACCTTTAGGACTCCCCCTTCTTCAATTTTCTTGTAATATTTATTCCGTACAGTGTTCTTTCTGTGTATTGAATATTACAGACGTCTATTTTAGTTGATCATTATTGATATATAGTTTACAATTTAAAATTTTCTTAGAAAAAAAAGAATCCCTTAGATAACATGCGCAGTGGAAACGAAAACTCCACTATCGTTAACTATATATCGGAAAGATGGCACGCTTGGCAGCCTTTACTTATAAATAATTTCATTCCATCAAGAGCGTGTTTACTATGTGACCTATGATATACGTAAACAAGCTGAGTGTAGTCAGTATATCCCCGGAGACGACCTACTATTAAAATAACGACAGTATCAAAGTCACAGATGTCGAAGTTGTCTCTCCAAAGAGAAATTTGTTATGTTTCAAATTAAATATACTTATTGAAATTCTTTTGAAAGTTATTTGAAGTAAAAAGTGTCCAAGCTGATGATTTCGGATACATTGGTGGAAGCTGAAGGCCAGAAAATCTAGAATACGATGCAATACGTGTAAGTGTAAGTACGATTTCGAAATTAAAGACTTAAAATTGTAATAAATTATTAAAATTAACAGAGATTGTTTTAGGTTAATGTTAAAAAGAAATTCTGTTAAAAAATGATGTATTTATCAATATATTTATAGAATCTTACATTTGGCTATTTTAATTATTTAATGTTATATACATTTTACTTTAAAACGAACAAAAAATTTTAATAAAAATACCCATTCGGCAAGCAAACAGCCTGTGGTTTTCCACCACATTACGTGCAAATATTACGGCCGTAAATAATAAAGAAATTTTTATTTTAATTATCTTTATCATTTATTTTAGATAGATGGAAATCTAATAAAATTTCTTTCCATTTTTTTATACTTTCTTATCTTATTTCATGGACATCCTGTATAATATGTCTTTAAGGTTATAACGCTATAATTACTTGAAAAACGATATTTTACTTATTGGACTTCAGAAATTTCCGCAAATTAGTTAGGGAACGACTTTTATCTTTAACAATACCCACGAAACCACAAAATAGCATTTCCTGTTCAAGATATTCCATCTCCATCCACTCAACCCGAAGAGACGACAACAGTTCAAGTATTTTCTACCGTTCATAATTACGAAAAAGGTAATACCAATTAATACGGAAGAAAATACGCTTTTCGTTTTTTAATATCCTACTATTAGTTGCAGAAAATATTACAATACAAGGAAAGAAGAAAAAGCAGAAAATCGAAAAATCCAATAGCATCATGCTTGATTCCAAAACGACAAAAGGTAGAGGTGAGTATTTAACCCGATATATATACGTTTTTATTACCAATAGAGCGTAGAATAGGTACACATGTGAGCTATCCCTCGAGAATTGGCTAGAAAATAATACCTAAATGCGCGCCCTCTTTAGTTTAGCAGTCCATTAGCTGCTCTGGGAGGGGGGGGAGAGGGGGGAATTATAATCGCTTATTATTCTTGTGGCACTAGACAACGCCAATAATGCTCACTTAAGCAGTTCGTTTAAATTAGACTAAACTTGATCATAGTAAATGTTGAATTTAGTGCCGCTACGAAATCTTGGGTTTTCCCGTTCTTAATACCAAACACAGCGAAAATACCGTATGATCGATTAAATTTACACTCTAACGAGCCACGAAATTTTTCTGATTTAAACTTAAGTTAGTAGAATAAATTTAATAATTCGTATATTGGCTTATCATGTCGCGTTAGTGACACCGCTTAAGTGGAGATGGTTTAGTTACACCGCTGACATCCGGTTATCAGAATAGGTTTCATATTTTGACAAATAATTGCACGCAAAGGTTTCAGTTAAAAGAATAAAATGTTTAACAATAGTAAAGAATGATCACTTTAAATCTACAAGATGAGCTCCTTCATTTTCTATATATAATGCCACTCCCCGTTTCATGATTTCTTATCATCTACGTAGCTTAGCCAAATTTTAGGGAAATATTTTAATCCTTCTTTATGTTGGTATTAAATTCGCTCATGAATAGCCTTCCACCTCTTCGAACCATTTTTTGTCAATTTGAAAATAATTTTGTGACATGTATAATTTTATATTCTGCGATTTCCATATCATTCACGTTGTTTAGCTTCAAAAAATCAACCAAATTCTCTGTAGTTGCTGGAAAAGTGAACAGTTGTAACGATACTACGATTTCCCTTTCAACGATCTCAAATTCTAAGCAAGTTTCTACTCTTGGGCTATCTACTTTGTGGGACGAATTCTTCTATTCAATTTACATGTTGGGGATGACGATTGCAAGGACTGTGTGGATGTACAATTCACAGGTATAGCAGTAAACTCCACTCACACAAATTAATTAATTATGCGGAACGCAGCGTTTCAAGAGCACGTGGGCTCCCATTGTCAACCGTGTTACCGACTGACAATGGGAGCCCACGTGCTCAAACGCTGCGTTCCGCATAATTAATTAATTTGTGTGAGTGGAGTTTACTGCTATACCTGTGAATTATATGTTGGGGAATTAATGCTGGAATTAATGAATTCTAGGTAAGCAATAGATTTTTGGAATAGTGGGCTTTGAAATTGTTAATTTAAATTTCATGTTGTTATTAATTAAGTTGGAGCAGTTCTTAACAGTATCTTTGATGCCTCGAAGGTGGGAATTTAGACGTTAGTAATCTTGCAATTTTTATTTCTGAGAATCCTAATATTTTCCAGATGTCTCCTATCTTTGCAGCACTTTTTAATATATTCCATGTTTCTAGAGGTCTTCCTTTTAGACGCGTTTCTAATACAATCTTTAGTAGCAACGTCTACATTTTTAATGCTTGTTTCTATTGATGCAATTAATTCCCCAACAAGCAACTGATTAAATTTTAATCCTTTATTTACCCCCAATAAAACATTTGTATTCATGCAAAGGTGGCTTATAGTGTAAGGAATAAAGATTATTTAAATGTAGTAAATTATCGAAAAACGACTAAAACCAAAATAAAGATGCAACATTATAGTATTTCACTAACATTATCCCGTACTTATATCTCCCCTTTCTCTACTATACGCTTATAAAATACATAATTTATTCTATCGTGGCCTCCTCAGCGACTTCCTCGGGACTTTAAAATCGCCAAGGAAATTATCTGATGCTTAAATTGAAAATTTCAGTTATCTTCTTCGCGTCTCTGTTTAAAGTTTCGAACTTTGCTACTTCCGAAACGAAGAGAATGTTTTTCTTAAGAATAAATAAGCCGTGAGATAGTGAAGAAGTGACGAACTTCCTATTAGCAACGTCAGTCTTTTAGTAAATAATTTAAAACTATTGTAATGGTTCGATAGGGCTAGAAAGGAATCTTAAATAATTCAAGTGAGTTTCTTCTTTGTACTCCTTTCTTTTTAATTACGTGTCGTTTGAGAAGTCACTTATTTTCGAAACCTCCTTCGAAGTTACAATACAACTTTTAGCGAAGCGCATGGCTTCTTAGTAATCGTTTAAAAATTTCGAACGTGTTAACTTTCACGTTAAAAGAAAAGATACAAATTATTGATTATATTAGACGTTTCAAGCAGTGGACATGAAATGTTTACATTTACGTAAATATAAGCATTGTATTACATGGAAACTCTAACCGTTTAGATGTAGATATACGAGGGGAGGTCCAGAAGTTCGTGGAATGGAGGGGATGGAGTGGCGATAGGGATGCTCGCTAGGTGTCATTCTGATTGGCGACTCATCATTAGTATATAAGTTAAGTTGCGGCACTATAGCGTCAGTCGTTTACGAATAGTGCTAATCAAGTCAATCCGGAACAAAACTGAAACTATGGAGGAAATTGAACACCGTGCTGTGATAAAGTTCCTTACAAAGCAAGGAAAGAATGCTCAAGCCATATTGAATGATGTGGAAACCGTTTATGGGGAACAGTGCCCTAGTAAATCAATGATTTATAAGTGGTATGGTCTGTTTAAACATGGTCGGGAGTCGATTGAAGACGACTCCCGCTCAGGACGGCCAGTTGAGGCCACCACATTAGACATCGTCGAAAAGGTGCAAAAATTTCTACTGCAGGATGCCCGTTTGAAGAAAAAACAATTATCTGCATGAGTTGGAGTATCAGATACCACCATTTTGCGTATTCTACATGACCACCTGGGTATGACAAAAGTCAGTGCAAGATGGGTACCGAGAATGTTCACGCCGCTGGAAAAACAGCAGCGCGTCTGTGCGTCCAAACAATTTTTGGAGCTGTGTGGAGACAAACCTGCTCAGATTTTGGAGCGGATTGTTACCGGAGATGAAACATGGGTTCATCACTTTGAGCCTGGGTCCAAACAGGAGCCCATGCAATGGCATAAAAAAGACCACCGGCAAAGAAATTCAAAGTGTCAGAATCGGCTGGAAAGTTGATGGCTACTATTTCTTGGGATTGTGAGGGGATATTATTGGTTGATTACAAAGAAAAAGGTAGGAGCATAACGGGAGAATATTATGCAGCGATATTAGAAAAATTAAAGGAGGCCATCAAGGAAAAACGTCGATGTGTGTTGCTCTTGCAAGACAATGCGCCGGTTCACAAGAGCAAAGTCGCAATGGCTGCTCTGCACAAGCATGGCTTTCAATCAATAGTCCATCCACTCTACAGTGCAGACCTGGCCCCTAGTGATTTTTATTTGTTCCCCAATTTAAAAAAAATACTAACGTGGAAGAAAATTTTCCGACGACAATGAGGTAAAGGAGGCAAATTTGGTCCATTTTGAGGCGAAAGAAAAAAAATATTTTTATGATGGTTTATAAAAATTAATTCATAGATCTAATAAATGTATTGTGCTTAAGGTTGATTATATTGAAAAGGAAAAATAGATTTGCTGTTTTATTTTATTTAAAACCTTTTCATTCCACGAACTTCTGGACCTCCCCTCGTAGATATTGTGTATACACATAATATGAAAAGCTTATAAATATCCATTTACCATATTTCCGTAATGAAGAAAACCTTTCTTAATGTCAATATTTTATTATTCATAACGTAATGCATGTTTCCTTTGATTGCTCAGATTACATTCCTTGCTTCATGAAAGTGCTCTATTCTTTGATTTCCGGCAGCTTACTAACGCTTAATGGTTCGTAATTTATTCCTACAATCACTTCCTTGTTTTATTCAGGTTCTTTATTCCTTTATTCCACCGATTGCACCAGTTATCTGTAGGGCGGTACTCATAATAAAGCTTTCGATTTTCATAATAAATTATCTCTAAATCTGTGTATAGCAATAAAATCGTAATTTCTTAAACAGGAAATATTAGTAGACTAAAACACATCGGCAATACCTAATATAATAATGCTACTAAATACGGCTACCGTGAACGGAATCTCACCAATACCATGAGTAGCTGTATCTAGCACCATTATTATATCGGCTATTATTACATTACTACTAAATAACCAGTCCTCTTCAAATCTTCTTTTATATAAAATGCTCTAAAAGCCATTCTAAGGAATAACATTACTCACCCCTTTCAAGGAATTTATTTAAATAACTTGTGGACGCATGAAACTTATTTTTGGCTAATCATTTTTATAGTAGCATTTTATAACCTACTTACTGACTTTCCCTCGTATTTTATCAAATCTATTTAAATGCTTAAAATTGCTAACATACGAGGGCAATCCCAAAAAAAGGTCTCCTATTTTTGGGGACGTAGAGAAAGTTTTAATACGGTTATTGGCAACACTGTTTTGAGCGGTGCCTTCTCCGCTACCACATAAGCACGCAGGCGCTTCGCTCGGATACTGCATTTGAAATGGAGCTCCCGATAAACGTTACTGCCAAGTGCGAAGTGCGCGCAGTTATTCGATTTTTGAACGCAAAAGGGGTTAAACCGGTTGAAATTCACCGCCTATTGACGGAAGTGTATGGGCAGTCGTGCATGGATGTCAAAAACGTTCGCAAGTGGTGTAGATAGTTTACAGCCGGTCGTACTGAAATTCATGACGACTAAAGGAACGGGAGGCCGTCAATTGCCGACGAGACAATCGCGACAGTTGAGGAACTCATGCGTAAACATCGGAGGATCACTCTGGATGCTCTCTGCATTTTGGTTCCTAAGGTTTCCAGAAGCACCACAGGAGTTTAACGGAAACGTTGCAATATCGGAAGGTGTGTGCAAGATGGGTGCCGCGTATGCTGACAATAAACCACAAACGGCAACGGGTTGATTCTTCGCCGCTATGGGTGACGAAACCTGGGCATTCCACTTTACACCTGAGACGAAACAACAGTCACGCGAGTGGCGGCATCCCTCTTCGCCCAAGCCACGAAAATTCAAGCAAACACAATCTGCCGGTAAAGTGACGGCAACTGTGTTTTGGGACAGGAGGGGGGTACTGTTGGTCGACTTTCTGCCTGTTGGGACGACAGTCGACGCTGACAAGTACTGTGAAACACTGAAGAAACTCAAAAGGGTAATTCAGAACCGGAGAAGAGGGATGTTGAACAAGGGTGTAAGCATTCTCCACGACAACGCCCGTCAAACCGTCGATCTCCTGCAAAATTTTGGTTGGAACATCATCACACACCCACCCTACAATCCGGACTTGGCACCCAGCGATTTCCACCTGTTTCCTAAGTTGAAGGAACATTTGTCTGGACGGCGGTTCTGCTCCGATGATGAGGTGAAAGATGAGGTTCAACGCTTCCTGAAGGGCGTGGCGGCAAGCTGGTATGACATGGGCATTGTAAAACTGCCACAGCGTCTACAAAAATACATCGACCGAAATGGCGATTATGTTGAAAAATAAAGCATTCTTCAATCTTTAAAGTTATGTAGCAATGATAGAAAATAAACGTTTCCTTGTATATCTAAAAATATAGGAGACCTTTTTTTTGGGATTGCCCTCATAATTGCAGCCAATATACACCAAACAGTTATTTTTATAGACAAATACACTGATACGTTGTTCCTTGGCATGTGGTGCGGTAACACATCGTATTGTAGCTGTGTTAGGATGTTATCGATAATTTTATAAGTAGATCACAGTATTGTTGGTATTCTTCTAATACTTTTATATTATCAAACGGTCGTGTCACAGGTAACCCGGTATTTCTCCATTTCAGCTAATATACATGTTTAATATCATTTACAATTTAAAGTATATTTGACTTACCATCAATTCTATTAACATTCCAACCCCATTTAATATATAGTTACATCTCAACTGTTTCTAGTCGTAACCTTAATTCCATTCTGCATGCAATTTATCAAATTTAATAAATATTTCACTGAAATGACTTCAGTCAACACTTTAAAACTACTAGCTTGGTTTTAATTCGTTCCTGCCAACTGTTTTCGAAACAATATATATACCAGTATTCTCGATAAGATTTAAATCTGGAATGTTTGCAAGTCAATTTCCTCTAAATAATCTTCTGCACACAACATTCATTTCTACGAAATTAGATTGGGAATCCTCAACGCGAACACTTTGTTTTCTGTTTTCAAGGTAAGATGGAAAGATAGAACACCTTTAACACCATATATTTCCAGCTTATAAAGAAGAATACTGTGATTAACTAAATCAAAAGCCTTTGATAAATCAATGAACATGCCAAGACAATATTCATGACTATTCAAATGGCTACAACTATTTTTGATAAGGTTAAATGTTGCTGTATCTGCAGATTTACTAGGACAACAACCATGTTTATTAAAGGAAATGTAATTAAAAGTATTTAAATATTTCATCAGTTGTTTGTTCATTATATGTAATGCGTTACTTTCTCTTAGCGAGTATACTGATGTAAACTATTTCAGATATTATGATACGATTATATGATTTGGATATAGAACGATAATGAGACCAACACGTTGCTTTCGACGTTAATTACTACCCCCTCCTAATGAGGAAACATTAGTGGGGGGTTTTCCACTAGCGGGAATTGTATACATTTAAAAAACTAATAGAAAACTAAACATTATAGATTCATAAAGTTTGGTAAATACAGGTAGCAAACTAATAGAGCGATAGTTATAAAAAATATTCCTACCTCCTTTTTTAAAAAGAAGCCTTACTGTAGACAGCTTAAATTTTATGGGAAATATGCCTGTTTCAAATGAAAAGTTAATCAGATAAGTGAGTGTTTTAACGATATGTGCAAGAGAATATTTTACAATATTAATATTTCTAATGACGATTTCAACGTCTTCTTGAAGCACGGGGTCAATAAAAAAGAGTTCAATTCAACAGAAATACTGCGGAAAGAAAGAGAGTAATTTATTTTCCCACGTATTACACATTTTTATTAACATTAAAGCTGCCACATACTAAGAGGATTAGGATTATATCAGCGGCAACCTGTATACCGAAAAGTAAACAATACGAGAACAAAAATCTTCATTTGTAGATACAGAATTACACCCTAATGATGTTTACATGGTTAATTCTAGTATAAACCTTGAAAAGGGATCGCCGCAAACAATGTAATTTCCATATTTTCTTTTATATTCGATCCGTGTACGAATGAATACGAAAGCTAAAATAATTAAACGTTCGTAAACTCAAAATCGCATGTTATCGCAAAGTTCAAATTATGATGGTCAATTTAATTTCGTGTGGAACATCGGTGAACGCGTAACTTCATTAAAACTGTTTGAGGATTATCATCTATATAAAAGTAATTTAATTAAAATCGTACGTTGTATTTATAACCGTAGCACATTCGCAATTTTTTCGCTTTGTAATTAACTGTAATTAAATCAGTATCTCGTGTTTATTCGGGATTATTCGCAGTTGAAATGATTTGGTATGGAGTAAATAAATTGAAAACATTTGTCTTGCTTGCGGTCTAACAGTTATTATCACGAATCACTGTTACATAATCCAGATTGGCCCAACAATTTATGCGATATAATAAGTTTGATTATTTTAAAGACTTGTCGCTATCTGTTACGTTCTCCTGGTTTGAAGAACAGCGCCGCTGTAGCCTGCTCGTAAATTCGTGAATGACTTGACCAATACTTACTTGTAGAGTATGTTCGCTTATTTACTAGATGAAAGGTTGTACAGTGAAACTCAATGCGCATGCGCAAAAATAATATATTTAAAAATAAAATGTGTACACGGTTTCCACTCTTGCCTATGTACAGTTACGATGTACGTAAGATATATATATTTGCAATAATTGCAGTTATTCGACCTCTCTTATACATGTAATGTACATTAGCATGTGTATATGAATGTTTCTTATATGCTTCCGCAGAAGCTTTGTTAGAGGCATGTACTAATGTCTCTATCTGTTTGCATGCACCACTACCTTTTTATAGGGGAGGCAACCCTATTTATTTCTTAAATTTATAAGCGCACCTCGGTGATATGCTTATTTATATGTCCCTTTCCGGGAGCCTAATATACTTTCCTTGTTTTAAATTTGCCTAAGGGACTTGGCCCTGTATTATTGGCATGTATTTGCACTTGAACCAAATACGTTCGTTATTTTCACATTTATAGGGGAACCCACCCTATCTCTTAGAGCTTGAACGCCTGGTCGAGGGCGACAGTAGCGATAATAGCCGATCTCAAAACAAAAGTAATGTCACAGCTACCCAGGCGTTCTCGTTTGAAATAATACGCTATGTGCAATCTTTAGCTCTCTGCTACTGCGCCCCAAAGAAGGGAAAAAGCCAGTAGCCAGCAAATGTGCGAACTGCGCACCGACAAGTAAAACGGAGCGATGATGCCGACATTACATATAGAAAAATGGTCCGTGAAACTCGTTCGCTACGACGAACAACTAAATGAAAAATTTTCTAAGTTCCAATACGACAAAGGACCGAACAAACGTACAAAAGACAACGGGCGCTGCGGCCGCAACGACCGTTAACAAGAAGCGGAGTGATCATATTTGTAGAAGATGTCTATACATGCGCGCCGACAATCTCACCAAAATGATTTCCGACACAAACTGAACCGAAGACTAAAAATATGTATAGACGACAACGGACACAGTAGCCTCGACGGACGATGATAGAAAATCGAGAATTTGTAGTTATTAAAGAAATCTATACATGCGATTCGACTGCCGCCAGAAATAAATGTATAGACAACGTCCTCGACGATTCGCGCCAAAACTAGAAAATATTAGAAACCTCCAATAATCATACGACGACGTTACTGTACACGTTACGACGAGGTACGGAAGGTGACCGAGAGTACACGATCGCTAATACCTCGACCGTCGCGCGGGAGTCTGTGCTTGTGTATATTAAATTTTAAGAAAACTTCGACGACGTTGCACTGATAGATTTTTAAATTAAGCAGTTTTAGCTAGAGTATTGTTAATGGCCGGCTTGCATACATATACAATGCTTAATGTATATACATATTAAAATAAAATTGGATATATTCTAAGAGAGCAAAATAAATAAATGATAAAAATGAAAATAAAGTAATATTCTAAATGAAAATAAGGTAATAATGCTAACCCATACGGTTGCAAAGAAAATAAAATCATATAAAATACATTTCCTTAGAAACTTAAAATTCACTGATAAAAACACAAAACAATGTTAAGTCCTTAACACTACCATTGCAACAAGAATACGTTATACAAATGATATGGATATTGTGGAGGATGTATAAATTCCGTTCGCTCATTTCTTGTCGTCATATTGCATAATTCTCTTAACAGTCCGAATTAATTAATACTTGGTTATCGTTTCAAATTTATCAGTTGCCATGGATCGAGTGAAATTCATATAAAGACAAATAATTATATTTTAACGGGATTGCAAATGTAACTTCGGTTATCGAATATTTAAGGCAATAGTCAGCCGAAACAAATATCAAGACATACTTCATGTACTTAGGTTTAATAATCCAGGGGAAAGATTGAAAGAACTAAATAGTGACAAAACAGCACCAATAAGATAATGTTTTAAGTTATGCAAGACAGCGTATGACCGTTGATGAAGAACTCGTAACATTCAGAGGAAGATGTCCATTTAGGCAATATATTTCATCAAAGCTCCAAAGGTATGGACTCCAATTTTAGGTTATTTGCTGATGAAGTGTTATGTTCACAATTCCGAATCACTACTGAGCTAGCTTACACATCTTACTTTGCTTCAGGAGTTACTAGTAGAAGTTCTTTAGCTAATAATTCTGGCAATTTAAAAGCTTTGTTATTTGCAGCAACACATTTCTTCACTTGAGTCCATACCATTCCTATAAGATTTAGATTACAACGATACGGTGAGAGTTTAAAATTGTACAATCAGATTCTGTTACAATTTCATCGATTACTTAGGGTACCAGATTATTATTAAGGTAATCTTTAGCTAGTTCCACAAGTTCTACCTTTAAGAGCAAGCTATTCCTGGCAATTATTTTTGAAATAATGCAATTAATCAAAAGATCCTTCTTCGATGCAGTCGGTGGGATTTTTTCTACCTTGATAGAATGATAACGCAATAACGTAATTTGGTTCTAAGAGTGGTAGAACATTTTTATTTCATTTTGTAAATACTTCATCATTTATTTCTTCATGATGATCTAAAGCATCTTTCCATACATTTTGTTTGGTGTGGCCTGCATTGACACACGTCTCATATACGTAATATATCCTTCGACCATCTGCACGAAATTTTCTGATTTTTGTTAGGTAACGACGCTTCCATAAAACAATGTCTTACCTTGCGTTGACTGTTTTAAGTCTGGCAAAGTATCTACATCTAAATTCTCTAAAACAACACAGATACCATGGAAGTTTACAACAACAGGAGGTGTAGTAGTTGCCCATTTTCAGGCATACAAAAGCAAGAACGATATGTGCTCGTTACAAAATTATGTGTATGGGAAAAATGTAAGAAAATGTATCTGACGAACTTGTTATTGCACTATTTACAAGTTAAACCTATTCTTACTTGAAAATGAACGTTCAATCGTAGTGCAAACGCAGTTAGAAACTATATGGGTCTAATGGACACAGTGTGAGGGTTAAATGTTTGTCTGGCGACATAACCTGAAGTATACGCATTTAAATCAGATGAAATGGCCGTTGCAATAGAGTACATTTCTAGCTGGGATTAAAAACTTCCAAGCTTGGGATGTAATTGGTTATCTTTATCAAGGTGAAGAGGTCCCTAAAACTATCCAACATTTCATCGCAAATGTCTTCTTCAGGATTAAATGCAACTTCTACGGGAAACATTACATTACTTATGCTTAGTATTTTAAATGCTTTGGGAAGCTACACAGGTAAAAGAAATTAACATTCTTACTTAACTTCTTACAATAGCTTCAAGCATGAAGCAAACAAAATTACTTTATATGAATCGCAAAGTAAATGTAAATAATTTCGAAAGAGCACATTTATAAAGAATATAAAATAATTATATGAATTAGTGTTGACAAATTGTTGTTATAACATCAGCTGTACACAATAAAAGTAAAGATGAAATAATTCTTATTCTCACTTATACTGGTAATGCCTTCTTAAATTGTACAGTAGTCAATACGACAGAATACTCGCATATACAGGGTGTCTATGAAATAAAATAAGAAGCAGGAAAAATTGAAAGATCTAATTTTATTAGATTTGAATTCTAAACGTTCTGGGAAAATTCCTTCGCAGAGGCGAGAAGAAATAAAAATATTTAAAATAATAAATGAGTTCTTAGCATGCTATTTGAAAGATAGATAGTGCTATCTTGTAGTTTTAACATCATCTGCTGTTTCATTGCAGTGTACGTATACGAGTTTGGTTAGATGGATGTATTATATGTACACATTTCCAGAGGCGACACATACTACAATTTCCTAGGGTTTCTTTTAAATTCTGAGAATAGCATCGTAATTAATTTAAATTATTTTGGTTAATTAAGTTGTAACACATGGGCTGAAAAGTCCCGGGCCTAACACATAGATGGCGCTAGTTTTATTGCAGTCACCTTTCTCTCAGTTAGTACCAACCTTCAAAAGACAGCTGTTAAACTTTCATGATATTCTATTCATTAGTTTGTGAGTTATTGCGCTAAGAGTCACGCTACCTTTGTTATTTTCAAAACAATGGATCAAAAACAATTTCGTGTTTTAATTTTACACTGCTTCTTGATGGGAAAAAAATACCGTTCAAGCGAAGCACCGGCTTGAAAAGTGTTATGGGGACTCCGCTCCATCAGAAACAACAATATAACGTTGGTTTGCTGACTTCAAACGTGGTCGTAGAAACACCGATGATGCAGAACGCAGTGGACGTCCAAATGAGGCGGTAACACCAGGAAACATAAAAAAATCCACAAAATCGTTTAGAATGATCGAAAAGTGAAGTTGGGTGTGTTAGCTGACATCGTAAAGATATCAAAAGAACGTATTGACTTTATATTGCATGAGCATTTGACTATGAGAAAGGTCTTTTCAAAGTGGGTGTCGCGTTTGCTCACTGTTGACCGAAAACAAGAACGTGTTGATGATTCTGAGCAGTGTTTGGCCATGTTTAAACGTAACAAACCGGAATTTTTGTGTCGATACGTGACAATGGATGAAACATGGATCCATCACTTCACTCCGGAATCAAAACGATCGTCATCTGAGCGGACAGCAACTGGTGAACCTCGTCTAAAGCGCCCGAAAGCACAACAATCGGCTGGAAAGGTTATGGCCTCGGTATTTTGGGATGTGCGTGATGTAATATTCATCGACTATCTTGAGAAAGGAAATACCATCAACAGTGAATATTATATAGCGTTATTGGAGCGTTTGAAGGCCGAAATTGCAAAGAAACGACCGCATATGGCAAAGAAAAAAATTTTGTTTCATCCAGACAACGCACCGTGTCACAAGTCAATCAAAACAATGGCAGAACTACATGAATTGAACTTCGACTTGCTCCCACATCCACCGTATTCGCCAGATTTAGCTCGCAGCGACTACTGGCTGTTCGCAGACCTCAAAAAATCCTCGCCGGTAAGAAATTTCGCACAAATGAAGAGGTTATCGCTGAAACTGAGGCCTATTTTGAGGCAAAAGATAAATCGTTCTACAAAAGTGGTATTGAAATGTTAGAGCGGCGCTGGAATGATTGCGTTGCCCTTGATGGAGATTACGTTGATGAATAAAGCTAATTTTGAACCAAAAAAACTGTGTTTTCTTTGTTAGGCCCGGGACTTTTCAGTCCATGTGTTATATACTTACGTTTTTACATTTTCCCTACTTTTTTATTTTGTTTCATAGACAGCGTGTATAATCTTAAATAGAACGGTTACCATATCTGTTATATCATTGTAGAAGTCCTTCCTAATTTCTAATGTGAACCAACTTAAATTTCAACGTCGCTAATTATACATTATTTAACTTCCTACTGTAGAATGTGATTGGGAAACAATTTCTGCCTCAATCCAAACTCAATATTCCTATTTTAAAATCTCAGGGAACTAATCAGATACCGCCATTTAAAAGCCTTTCGTATATTTTCGAATTTCTCAACCTGCTCCGTTGCACACGTTCTTACCTTACTCAAGCCAATGGGGACCATTTAAAAGAGATTTTACGGAATCTTCTGGGAAGCACGCTTCTTTCGTAACAGCCACGTCTTCAGACATCGATCCGTTCCGTCGCGTACTCCCTATATGGTAGTGTTTCTCCATATCCTGCTATGCTGTAACTTTTTCTCCGTCCCAGTACGATAGGACGTCGTGCTTTCAACGTTTCGAAGACTTCTCTTCAAGCTCTGGTACGCTGTCAGTACACCGGGGAATAATTTACTCCAATGTATATGTAACAATCACGGAAACTAGATATCCGTATCTTTTACCTACCGTTTCATTCGTTTGTTGTCATATACTAAGAATTAGTCCAGGTAATTACCATTTCGTTCACGTTAATCCTTTCGTTCACATTCATATGTATTTGCCTAATATAATTATGAAAACAGATTAGAAAAAATTACATTTTTTGTCTTTTTCTTCAAAAATATATTCAGTTTTTTCATTCTAGCTAAACATTTAAAAGTACACCGTAGCGAAGGAAAATCCTGACTGTGAATTCTTGTTACGGAATTCATATTTATGCATACGAAAATGCAAACAACAAAAAGCGCTTCATTAGTTAATGGGCCTCGAAATGTTATTGCAGTGATGAAAATGACAAATGCGCAACCATATAACATCCATTCCTAGTTTTCAACTTGATTAATCTCTTCGAGATACCATTTCTCGTATAATACAGTAAAATTTAACGGGACTGATTGAAAGAATTGATCTACACATTTGAAATATTGAAATTCGTATTATGTGGATACGTGATTAAATTATGTAATGGTAACAGGCTTAAAGTCCAAAGTTACTAAAACTGGTTGGATAGTTCACTTCAAACGCTAGAGATCTAAGGTTTGATTATGTATTCAATCTGTTTCTTTTTCTTTTTCATCAGAGCAGTTATTTCACGTATTAAAGTGAATAAAATATGTCAATGTGGAAATTGAAAAACAGTTTTCCAGAGAAGTCATGAACGTTTCCATTACAATTATGTAATGTAATAGATTTTAAAAGAACAAATAAGAAATTTTAACTTAGAGAAGCAACTGGTTAAAAGTTTATTATATGAATTTGCTTAATAAAGTGGAATTTAGAAAGGAAATGTTTAATGTATTGAAGGAAAGCTTTTTTCTTTAATATATATCAGACACTTACCTTATACGAAATTCTTCCTAAATGATTAAAATTAGTTCGTTTCTATTTACCTGCATTCTGTCGAAATGCACATATAAATGTACTACTACTAAAATATACGTGATAAAGGAAATCCATTCTTTTGTACGAAAGTAATACCTTTCTCCGTAGCAATACGTTTTATGATCTTACTTGCATAAGAACATTGCCTCATCCTCCATGCCTAGTGAAGAGAGCTCCAACATTACATAATGCTTCAGCCATAACACGATTGCCGCCTGCCTTAATTTACTTCAAAATTCCAAACAATTGACGAACTGCTGCCATCGAATGTCGAGCAGTGTGTGACGTGACTCCGTCCTGCTGAAACCACATGTTTTCCATGTTAAGATTAAGCTCGTACAGTCTCGGTGTAAAGAATGTTTGAAGCATTTCAACATATCGAGCGGATGTTACTGTCGCTGCACTACCATCCTCACGTGCAAAAAAATAAGGGCCGATAACACCATGACATGATGCAGCACACTATATTGTGACCTTGTCGCTATGTGGTGGTCGCTGGTGTAACTCACAAAGATTGTCCTGGGCCCAATAACGAAAATTCTATTTGTTTACGAAACCGTTCAGGTTGAAATGGGCTTCGTCTGATATCCATATGTTACCAACGAAATTCGCGTCCTCGTTAATTTTAGCCAATATCTGCCTACTAAACTCCATACGTGACGCTGGGTCTCGTTCATGTAATTGTTGCACAATCTGCAACTTATACGGATGGAAATGTAATTTGAGCAGTATTCTTTGTAAGCTTCGTCGCTTAATCCCTAGCGCAGATGCTTGCTGTCGAACGGAGCGGCGAGGACTTCTCTCGATTGCAGCTCTAACAGTCTCAATGTTTTCTGGGGTACGTACCGTCCGAATGCCACCTTGAGCTTTCTTTTTCAAGATAGATCCTGTTTCTTCAAAATTACGCACCCACGTTATAATCGCATGCGCAGATGGGACACGTCCATGACGTCCAAGCTGGTAATGCTGTCGAAATATTCTCTGCGCGGCAGTCGCACTATCACCATTTTAATAAAACGCTCTCACAGCTACTGCACGTTTCGCACCAGTCCAACGATCCATGATTACTAAATGGCAATACGTCCACAACAATTGTGCGACGTTACGAACAACTGCCGGCTCTACAGTGCTGACAACTGTAACGTTCAAAATTTCCCGTTCCCCTGCGCCACCCTGTATTTAAATAAATAAATGATTATGAAAATTAAATAATATTTATTTTTTTTATTATTATTATTATTATACCGGCGACAGAGGAAGGCCCATTGCCATGCCAAATTTTTGTTGGTAGAACTTGTTATCCACCTAGAAGTATGTGGTGTTCACGCATGTGAATAACAGTTCTATAATGGCTTCTACACTTAACGACGTTCTTTCGTCCAATGTGGTGTCTGTGGATAGTTTGTCTTTAACTATTGCTAGAGCTGTTTCCGTTGGAACATTGATGAATAGGTGTGACATCGAAGCTTACCAGTTGGTTGTGTTCATCAATTGTTATCTTTTTAATCGGGTTAATGAAGTGCTTTGTCTGTGTGATGGCGGATTGAGTACTTCCCGACTGTGGGGCAATTATATCTAGTAGGAACGTGGCAAGTGGATGACAGGGAGAATTTCTCGAGCTTACAATTAGCTTGAGGGGATACCTGGTTTGTGTATTTTAGGTAACCCGTAAAGATGGGGTGGCCTCGCATAGCGTGGTGTTAATTTCTGCCAGCTGAGTTGGTTGGGCAGATCTTTAGTTCAGTGTTTATTGCATTTTGCATCGTTATATTTCCCTGCATTTATTACTTCTTGTATTTTGATATTGTAAGCTCCAACGTTCATTATTACCGTAGCGTTTTTTTGTCCGCCGGCAAGATCTTGATATTCTTGTCGCTTATTAATTCTGTGAGGCTGCGTTGTTCTGCTTTGCTGATATTTCGCCGCATCTGTTTCGGTTTCACCTTCTATATTGCTGTACTGATCTTCCAACGATATTCATCTGCTATTTCAGCTGGTTGTATTTTTTGCACTGCTATTTCCACTGCCAGTATCATATCTAGTGTGGGTACTCGTGTGGGTGTTTATAAAAAAGAAACCAGATTACAGAAGTATATTCTAATTTTGAACGTATAAAACTAAAGTAGAGTAATAGTATGGACTCAGTGGTGGAAAAGGGCATTGTAATGGTAATTATAAACTGTAGTTTTACTGTAAGGAAATCAGGGGTACAGCATAGAGATCCCACCCTCATATATATATAGCATTTTCGACACAATAACTAAACAATCCTAGTACGAATATGCAACTTTTTCTTGAATCGATAACATAACTCAAACCAAAAACGGTACAAAGCAAGCTGCATGTGTGTCCTACGTTATTATCAACGTCGCGGCCTATAAATATTAATGATTTTTAATTATGGCGTAGAATGGGCGGGCGAAAATGCAAATCAAATCGATCAAATACATATCGTTCCAACGCCGGACGTCTAGAACAACAGAAATATGAAAAATATCAATCTTCCGGTATTATTGGTGGCAGCGAATGCAGGGAAGAGGCACATACATACGTGCCCGAAAGGTATCAGGTGCACGATTCACTGCGATATTTTTATATGGGAATTTGATTGGTGTCCCATACCCCACCTTCGGTACTGTATCTCTGAGTGTGGCGGCTGGCCTACTTTATGCGGACGTCGTTTAACATTTTTCTACACACACGCGTGCAGATATATCGCGTCCGTGGAATTTCCAAACGTGCAAGTGTAAAGATATAGAATTGATCGAACGTTCTCGTCATCGATTGGTACATACGAGAGGAGGTCCAGAAGTTCGTGGAATGGAGGGGATGGAGTGGGGAGAGGGGCGTATCATTAGTATGTAACACAACAAACAAGGAACCTAACATCGTCGCTTGTGGAATACCATTATTTGTAGGTCCCGCGTTCGAACCGCGGGGTTGTTTCTCAGGGCTGAGGTTTTTCTGTGGTTTTCCTCACTCCATGGCGAATGCTGAGAACGAATATCATCTTAAGATGCTCCACAGGCGCAGGCGTAATAATAACTCATGGCCAGCCGATGCCCCCTTTAACTGGCTGTTGGGGGATGCGAAGGCATGGATTATTATTATTTGTATTTAAGCTATTAGATATCATGCTTTTATATTTCACTTTTTGAATTCTATTATTTAAATATGAATCAATTTTCTATCAATAGTCTCAAATGCCCTACGGAAGTCCCAAAATAAAGCTATCACAACATTTTCTTGCAACCATTTGTGGCATATATCCACTATAATAGTTTCACATGAATGACCTTTTCTAACACATGGGCTGAAAAGTCTCGGGCCTAACACATAGATGACGCTAGTTTTATTGCAGTCACCTTTCTCTCAGTTAGTACCAACCTTCAAAAGACAGCTGTTAAAATTTCATGATATTCTATTCATTAGTTTGTGAGTTATTGTGCTAAGAGTCACGCTACTTTTGTTATTTTCAAAACAATGGATCAAAAACAATTTCGTGTTTTAATTTTACACTGCTTCTTGATGGGAAAAAATACCTTTCAAGCGAAGAAATGGCTTCAAAAGTGTTATGGGGACTCCGCTCCATCAGAAACAACAATAAAACGTTGGTTTGCTGACTTCAAACGTGGTCGTAGAGACACCGATGATGCAGAACGCAGTGGACGTCCAAATGAGGCGGTAACACCAGAAAACATAAAAACAATCCACAATATCGTTTTGAATGATCGAAAAGTGAAGTTGCGTGAGTTAGCTGACATCGTAAAGATATCAAGAGAACGTATTGGCTTTATATTGCATGAGCATTTGACTATGAGAAAGCTCTGTTCAAAGTGGGTGCCGCGTTTGCTCACTGTTGACCAAAAACAAAAACGTGTTGATGATTCTGAGCAGTGTTTGGCCATGTTTAAACGTAACAAACCGGAATTTTTGTGTCGATATGTGACAATGGATGACACATGGATCCATCACTTCACTCCGGAATCAAAACGATCGTCATCTGAGTGGACAGCAACTGGTGAACCTCTTCCAAAGCGCCCGAAAGCACAACTATCGGCTGGAAAGGTTATGGCCTCGGTATTTTGGGATGTGCGTGGTGTAATATTCATCGACTATCTTGAGAAAGGAAATACCATCAACAGTGAATATTATATAAGGTTATTGGAGCGTTTGAAGGCCGAAATTGCGAAGAAACGACCGCATATGGCAAAGAAAAAAAATGTTGTTTCATCAAGACAACGCACCGTGTCACAAGTCAATCAAAACAATGGCAAAACTACATGAATTGAACTTCGAATTGCTCCCACATCCACCGTATTCGCCAGATTTGGCTTCCAGCGACTACTGGCTGTTCGCAGATCTCAAAAAAAATGCTCGCCGGTAAGAAATTTCGCACGAATGAAGAGGTTATCGCTGAAACTGAGGCCTATTTTGAGGCAAAAGATAAATCGTTCTACAAAAGTGGTATTGAAATGTTAGAACGGCGCTGGAATGATTGCGTTGCTCTTGATGGAGATTACGTTGATGAATAAAGCTAATTTTGAACAAAAAAAAAACGTGTTTTCTTTGTTAAGCCCGGGACTTTTCAGCCCATGTGTTAAAACCTGATTGATTATGATGAATCACATTGTTTCGCTCAGAAAAATCATGTAGTTAATCTTATACGCACAGTTCCAGAGCTTTTTCGTAACTTAGTGCGTAAATTCCTCACACACATTGGTCGCTGTCACTCGAGGAATTGAAAGAACGTACAATGTTTTCCACTTTTCCGAAAATGTACCTGTATCGAGTGAAGCATTCACTGTCAAGAATTCTATTTGCAGAAATCTGTACAGCATCCTTAATAATTTTGGTCGTTAGTCCACCACCAGCTACATCTCCAGTATTTTTCAAAATGTATTAATTATAGCTTTGATTTCTAACAAAGTTCTACTGCGAAATTTTGAAAATTTATTATAGTTTCTTTTATGTATGAATATGGAATTTGTCACTGTTATCTTTGGTATAGTTTGGATTATATCGTCTATGCTTTTGCAGAGAAAATCAAAAGACTGATCCACACACCTTTAATAGATAAATAAAAATAATAAAGCGAAAATGAAAATAGAAATGAAAACATGCCTAATTCTATTTTGTGTCATTCATGGACTAACAATAAGTATAAAAACTCCATATAGTTTCTACAATACATTTCTATTTCGTATGCCTGATTCTTTAGAGTTCTTTCTCCTTTTTCGTTAGCGTATCATAAATCAGTGGAACATATTGACTCGATATTTAGCACAAAAGATTAACACACACACAATTAATTATCATAATTATATTAATCAATAATGTTTTTTGATTTTGATTTTGCCAAGGTGTTTGAGAATGTTATATATTCTTGTTTACATGCAAATACGTTGCCTTATATTTCACCAAATCAGCATGATATTCTGTTCGTGGGAAGTCAACAGTTACTAATCTTGTTTCTGTATACCAATTTCATAGTGAGCAGCTATGCACACAAAGTCAGGTTGAAGTTGCTTACATTGACCTCAGACGAACCTTTAATTTAATTGACTATAGAATGTTACCTAACAAGCTGTCGACCTTTGGATTAAACTCTTTCTTGTTACATTTATATTTAACTAAAAGAGTTCACTATGCTCATAAATCTGTTGAATTCATTTCTTTATCAGGTGTCACACAAGGGACACAATTAAGGCCACTTTTGTTTGTACTGTTTGTAAACGATTTACTGATGTCTTTATACTGCCCAACATTCGAGTATGACGACGACATATAAGCGAACTCCCGGATTAGATCTTTAAATGATATAGCTCACCTGCAATATAATCAGTAACGATTATATTGCTAGTTGATGTTCTCTTTATAAATTAAAGCAAAGTGTCAGCAAATTCTGATTTGTTCCATATACACAAAAGAGTAATTATAGTGACCTTTAGATATTACATCAGTAAAGTTGATACCTTTAGGGATCTTGCTGCACACTTTAATAACTGATATGTATCTCCATTTAAAACGTTAGGATTTCTCATACGTTCTTGTAAATTCTTTAATGATGAATCTCCGCCTAAAACTCTACACATTAGCATCGTTACAAGCAAATTACCTTACGATGTGCCTCATCAGCTCGGTTGATAATTAAATCTGACACAATCGTCTAATCTATTGAAACATAATTGGATTGAATTGTATGAGCATTGTATTTGTAACCCAGTCGATTTATTAAAAATAAAACAAAACTCGATATTCGATTTATATCACTTCGTTACGTAGCTTTAATTTTGAATAATGCTCACGTTAGCAAAGTAATTAGATTCATCTCACTTCATTTCTACGAACCCCTTACTAATACAAAATGATTTCGTTAAAAAATGTTTGATTTCTCTTTATATTATATTTTTTAAAACAAACTGGTAACTGACATTTCAATTATCGTAAAGGTAGGTACAAAAGTTCTGGTGCTACTCATCTGGACAGCTATGTTCAGTTCATTACAGTTACGGACAGCAAAAGCTGTATCGGTTACTGACGCGTAAATGAGCTGTCAATTCCAGCGTCTAGTGGCCACACTCGAAGCAAAATTTTAATCATCAACTTGAGTGACAAACAACGTTAACATCGGTAGATCGTCAATATGGTTAAATATTATTCATGAGGAGAAAATTGGCAGTTACCTCAACTGAATTAGTTGCAATATTAGTATTGGAATATGCAGTATATTAACCTAATTGCTCGTTATTGTGCAAGCAAAATTTATTTTGTTTTCTTTAGAGAGAGTAAATGTGTTGCTGTTTTACCATAAATAAACACAATAGATAACTGAATATAAACTCGAAGCGTTACGAGGTTAGGTTGAAAAATTCGGTAACTAAAGCATACAAAATAGCAATATTTCAATGAGACGTGTTTTATTTTTAGACATAATTTCCTTCAAGATCAATACATTTATTTAGTCGATGTTCAAGTTTCTTTATACCTTCACAGTACTCAAAATAATGGTCCACAGAAGCTATTAGCTCTTCATCCAAAGCAAGTCTCATACCGCGGAGGTATTTCTCAAGTTTGAGTCAAATCCGCTGAATAAGGGGATGGTCAAGCGCTTCGAACTTTAATTAACCCAGAAAACGGAAAGCATCACTTTTCATGCAGTTAGAATGACTTTGGCCTTCTTTAGAGCCGGTTCACCACGTTTGGTCTACTATTTTGATTGCAGTTTACTTTCCTATGCATAGTGGTGGATCCATGTTTCATCGAAAGTTACAATTAAAAAGCGTTTTGAACGAGTATTCACAACAAACTACTTGACAAATCAACATGAAGTTTAACATCAAGCTATACGATAGCGTCAAAGATTGCTTTCGCACAATGCCATTTCATAGTTAGATACTGAATTTTTCAGGTTACCCTCGTATTTTTAAAAAACCTTGAATATGGAGACGCTCTTGTTGCAGAGAAAATCTGATTCGTAATACATATTTTTATATTGGCTAAATTTTGCTTAAACCACTGCGTGGAAGACTCATTTCTGTTCATACCCTAGCCTACTGTCTACTTTATTGGTTACAGTAAGAGTACGGACTTCTCAAATAGTTATCCCACTTAGGAAAATTATTTTATTTTTATTTCAGTACCATTTTATATACAGATCCTGTTTCCTAAAAAGGAATAGCTTTGAAAATATGAAGACGTTAGAACCTTCTTCCTGTGGAGGGGAATATAATGCAATTTATATATATTTTATGTTATGTATATCGTAGTTTATGAAAATTGTTGGTCAGAGAAATGCAATCTACTAGACCAATAATTGCTCTCATCTTGTAATATAATGCAGCACTCGGTACAAGGTTTAGAAATAGACCTGTGTTTGTTGGTTTTCTATACCAATTTATATATATTTTGATATCTTGTTGTTTTACTGATAAATCTAGGAAGTATATCCTATTTTGTTTGCCAATGTCAGCAGAGAACTATAACTACTCAGGGTAAATATTAAATTTCTCTAGAACATTTTTTAGAATCTTTTGAAATAGTAAAGGTGACGACTATTTAGGTTGTTCAGGATTTTAGTTTCTAGCTATTTCATTACCAAGTTTGCAACCACAACCGAAATTGGAGAATCCATTGCAGTACCAAAAGTTCATTGACAGATTTGATTAATAAAAGCAAAATACCCTGAGTTAAGGCTGAGTGACTTTTAGCAAAGTCCCATGAGCTTTTGGTACTTTATTTTGTTTGACTAAACATTTTTACTGATCAGGTTAGCGAAAAACTTAGCCAAAGTATACGTTGAAGATTGGATATCGCTTACTTTTACATATGGAAAATTCAGATATTATCTTATTATGCAATAAGTAAAACTGTCGATATTTAGTCGTCCTTTTTTATATTCAACTACAATAAATAAACGATTTTCTTCTTTGGCAGATTCTCATCAACATAATCCCGTCAACGATATGAACAAGGAAAAACTAGAAGCCTTCAACGATGACAACAATATCACATCTACAGCAATATTAATTACGCCCAAGATCGAAACCTTTCTTGTCCTAGTAGTTGTACGTTTATATTTGGTATTAAATTAAAATTGGGAAGTAAGAAATTTAAGAAAATACGTACATGCATCCGACTTTAAAGATATAACGATGCAATACATTAATACCACATTGATTTTCTATAATAATTAATTAATAAATAAATTAATTTTTTATAAATTTTATCTTATAATATTTTTGTAAATATGTGTGCAAGGTGACGCAGTATTTTACATGATTGAAAACTATTGTATGTAATTAGTACTAAGACTCATTGTAACTGTAACATGTTAATATAACAGGAATATAATATATATTTTCAGCATATCCGTAACCAGTTTATGCAAGCAGAAGAAACTGGTATAAGGTTCAAGATTAAGGTAAGTTAGAAGAAGAATATATAGAGTTATATGAGCTTGTTGATAGCAGAATTATGTAGACTCCATTCCATTAAGATGTTTATAAGAATAAAGGTATTCTTTAGAATTAAGAAATAATTTTGAAGTCATGTTGTAAACTGTTCTAATCTAAATGTCTATTGCGTTACAATTAACGAGAAACAATATAAAATGTGGGACGCAAGCTTAAGTGAAGATAAATTAATCTTGTAACATATGAATTTTATTATAATTAAACAATTATAACGCTAGTAACCTTTTCCATTGAATGCTTACATTTTGATTCATATATTTACATAGGTTTTCCGCAGTCATTATAACTAGAATATTTTTTAAATTTCCCATTAATTTCCATTACATTAAAATAAAAATTACTAATTATTTTGCTTTAATTATTATTAAATTAAATTGTAAGAAGACTTGTATTATCAGCAAATTAACTATGCTTCAATAAATGTCATCAATATTTTTCGACAGATTAGAAAAAAATTCGGTACATTTTCTATTAAACAAAATTGCAATTTATTTTTTTATGAAACTGCATGTTCATATACTATTACCTTATTTCAAAAACACTCAATTAACTTTTGTATCAATGTTGATACAGGTTATTAGAAGCCACACTAGTTATTAATTCTTTTTCACTATTGAGATTATAACACTGACTATTGTGTAAGTATATTTCTGATAGAAATAAGACAGAGACTGTATCGTTATTTAAAAAATATCGTTCTTTGGTTTCCACATTTGCAGAAGAATATGGAAGATGTGAATAAGCTAACTTCCGATTTTACTTTTCCAAACTTAATACACCATTCATTTCTGTCGTAAGTCTTCATTAAATCATACGTAATATTTTCAAATGCAGTCAAACCTGGATAACTGAGAGCTCAAGGGACCGCGATCTCTTTTTCTCTTATAGAGGTTTCTCACTAACTCGAGTTTCTAGCTTACAGAGTTACAGAATGGGGTCTGTCTCACTTATAGAGGTCTATAAAAATACGGCAAATATGACGTAATTAGAAACAAAATACGTGCATGTATGAAATAATAGCTGAACATAAATGTTTAATCGGAATAATATTATAACAACATTTACTTGAAAAAATCTGTTAATTTCTTTTGCGATTCTGTTTTTAGATTTTGTGTTTTTCAAGTTCATAAATTTTATCAAATATGGTTTGATCAACCGCCGCATATTCATAAAATTTGTGAAGCGTCTTCAATGCCTTTAAAGCTTCTCGTTTTGTTGGAATTTCCTCCATCTCTCTATCCAAAATGTATGATTGGCTGGCTTCATTTTCACTGTCATTTTCGTTAGTACACGAGATCACACAGTTTTGAATGATATCGTCTTCGGTGTATTCTCCGGCGGTAGCCACGTCGTCGTCAATCGGTACAAAGTCTTCAAAGGTTGGCGTCGACATATTACCAGTGGTATTGTGGGACACGAGCTTGGCCCATTCTTCACTGCTAGGTGCAACTTCAAGCTCATTGTCAAGTTCAACCTCATTTTGCTCGATCGGAAAGTCTTGATTAGCTGGACAGATACTAAACCCAGCTTTCTTGAAGCAGTTTTTGACAGTTACGTCACTCACTGCATACCATGCTCTTCTTGCAAATTTCATAGCCAGGAGTATATTTATCTCAGGGCTAATGTTCTCTTCCAAGCAGGTAAGCGTATGCTTTATAACTTGTCTGCGATAAACCCGTTTGAATGTATGAATGATACCTTAATCTAAAGGTTGAAGTTTACTGGTGGTATTGGCAGGGAAAAATATAACTTTGACATTTTCAAGTGTTGGTAAGTCCGTATGAGCAGTTCAGTTGTCGATATAAAGCAAAATATGTTTTCGCTTGTTTTTCATTTGCTTGTCAACTTTTTTTAACCAATCTTTGAACAATTCCTTAGTCATTCAAGCTTTTGTATTAATCGCATAATCAACCTGTAGAGTCTTGACACCTTTAAAGCATCTAGGTCGTTTAGATTTCCCAATGATTAGAATAATGAGTTTGTCTGTACCGGTCATGTTAACACATTGATGAATAGTAAGGCGTTCCTTGCTTTGTTTACCTTCGTGGCATTTTTCGCCCTTGAAAATGAATGTTTTGTCTAGCAGACATTTAAAGAACAAAGCAGTTTCATCGGCGTTATAAATATTGTTTGGATTATATCCTCCTAAAAGATTCGGCAAATCTTCAGTCCATTGGTCACATACTCCCTGATCCACAGATTTACTTTCTCCGGCTGCTTCTTTGAAAGTTATATCATGGCCTTTTTTAAAACCCTCTAACCAGCCGTTACTAGCTGAAAAGTTCGGAATTTTGTGGCGAAGTCTTTAGATTTTTGTTTCAGCAGTGGTCCATCTATGGAAATGTTCTTATCGAGGGTTTGTTTAATCCATTGTAACAGGCACTTTTCAACGTCGGGAAACTCAGAAAGCCGGCTTCTCTTGATATTTCCGTGTCCCTCAGAGCGCTGAGACTTAATTAATTCTTTTGATTTTATAATTTTATAGTAGGTGGATTCTGCTAAGCCAAAATCACTCTGTATTTGTTTTCGTAATTTCCCAGATTCAAAAGCATTCACAATTTTTAGTTTATCACGTAAAGACAACACATTGAGTTTTCGTTTAGAGATTATGAGTAAGTACGGTAACTTTCTTCGCAGCTGCTGTTTATGAACTGAGTGTAACAAGCACATTTGGCTTTTTGTATAGAATGAGTTCCTCGAACTATGATAACAAAACAATAAACAGACGCACTTTTGGTTTGAATTAAATAAAAGTCCCTGGAAATTTTAGAATGAGTCATAAATAGCATAGTAGTCATAAACGCGTTTAACTGTCGCTTATAGAGGTGTAGGCAGGTATCAATCTCACTTGAAGAGGTTCAGGCGTGAAAAATGACTGTCACTTATACAGGTTTCATGTTTCTCACTTATAGAAGTTCTAGGAGGACAAAATGACGGGACCTGGTAAATATTCTCATTAATAGAGTTTTCTTGCTTACCCAGTTCTCACTTACTCAAGTTTGACTGTATCCGAAAAAAAAATTGTATGGAACCCTATTAATAAGTTCAATTTATTCAAATGCAAGCGTTCTATTTCGGGAAATAAAAAATTTATATTTTTTGATTCGGTATTTTGTTGTAAAAGTTACAAACTTAGTGAACGTATGACGTATTTAATTAGTTCTCTATTCCTAATCTATTTTCAACGAAATAAGTCCAATTATAGTAGCATTAGATGAATTATACTAAGCAAGAACTTATTTTGCACTGTGTAGATTTCTCTTCACCAGATAATAATTTAAATTCAATATTTTGGAACCTTCACATAGTCTCATCGATTTTTTAAGTTTTAAGAAAAGTTCTCCCTGACTGGGTGACAGCTGCATTAGCGTCTCTGAATTTAGAAGAACCGGATACTTGTGCAAAACGAAAGAAAAATATTAACACGCACCACTCAAATACATCATGACTAAAAAATTTCATCTCCTTTAAAATTTTAAACTTATATACATTTCTTAGATTATTAGAAATGCGATTCGTATAAAAACTACTGCGTTCGAGTCCAGAGAAGTTTGAATAATGGAAACAACGTAAAATGTATTGTTTCAGAATTGAATTTATCGCATTTAACTCAATTATATTTGTACGTAGTAGTATAAAAAACGTAGACGTACCTGCGCAAGGACACGTAAGGTATCAAATAAGGATGCTTGATAAATTTGGGTGAAAAGGTACAAACAAGAAAGGCAACAGCTATTTAAAGATCTTTTACTGTTGTATATCAGCTTTAATATTTAAATTTTTTGAAGTTATAGTAATTAAAAATATGCTGTAATATTTGTCTGGAGTACTTCACACTTATAGTTTACCATAAAATAACTTAACATACCAAAACAAATACCATAAATCTTAAATATACGATGAAACTATTTCTTTTTGAAAAAATTCAAAAAAATAATTTTAACATTGGTTTCTTCTGAAGTTCTAGTGCAGGTCATGAAAGATGTTAAAACATACGAAATATCTTATGTTTGTTTTGTACCCTTTTAAGCTAATGTTAAATTTATTAAACATCTTTATTAGATACCCCATAGAAATTTCATTATTGTTAAGATAAGAAGCATAATATGGTGTATAAGTGTGACTGCTTATCCTACAATTTTATGTATGTACATATATATATATTGAGAAATAATCCACACTGAGACTGAAATATTTTGCTTTTTAAAATTAAGTTTGTAAGAAATTGTAATTCAATAAAATCCTAACAAATAAATGTGTTTGCAATTCAAAATACTTTAATTTTATTTAATTATGCGCTTCCTCTTTCTAGTAGTAAGTTATTCGGCCATCAGATGGGGTATACAAAGGTAAACTAATTTTGTTTACACACAAATCTTCATGAATTTTTTTTTTGCATTGACGTTTTCTCACTCTCGCGATATGTCACATGTCGACCTTCGCTGTTGACCATGTTTGAATTCTCCATACCAACGAGAAATTATTTATCTTATTTATTATTGGCATTGGAGTTGCGCCATTAGCCACTTACACAAGTTAACCAAGAAAAACCGAAAAATAATAGGGTAACCTAATAACCCGAATGAACACCGGGCTGACACAGGTAACACTTCACACCCGAGGTCAATCGGGTGGCTAACACAAATACACAGGTGGAGATGAAGGACAATCCACAAAGGATAAATTACATAAGGAAACTAGCTAAATAGTAAAACGTGTGTTTGTATATCTTGCAATTGATATCTTCCCTCTCCAAAGCTACTAAACAATTTAAATTAATTGGAAGCTGAATTTTGATGTTAAGCAAATCGTTAGCAATAAATTGATTTTTCGCTGTGATTACTACATCCCAAATTGATATGATTAATATGCGGGGAACCCTCCCATGATTGAACCCTAACCTTAGATGACGAATGACGATTGCAAGGACTGTGTGGATGTACAATTCACAGGTATAGCAGTAAACTCCACTCACACAAATTAATTAATTATGCGGACTAGATACTCTAGTCATACGCAATAATAATAAATTAGAATTAGACATCTACAGAAAAGAAACTAATTCCAACAGATTCATCACGTTTGATTCGCACCATTGCGAACAACAAAAAATGTCCGCGATTAGTTTTCTGGTCAATAGACTCGTCAGATTTCCGCTAAACAAGAGCAGGTATGACAAAGAATTAAAGTATATCAAAGATGTAGCGAGGTACAATGGTTTCTCTTCTATGGATGTCGACAGTATTTATATTTTAAAGGAAGGTCCAATACAAACAACACATCAGAAATTCCACGACCTTGACATCAACAAACACCGGTAATAAGAAATTTATAACTCTTCCTTTTCACCCAACAGTAAAAGGCTTAAGTAAAATTTTCCGACAACTAAACATAAACGTGTCTTTTGTGTCAAAAAACAACTTAAACAATCTCCTAGGGAATCCCAAAGATAAACCGGAGATGATAAAAAGGTCTGGAATATACCAAATCGCATGCAATGATTGTGAGAAAGTTTATATTGGACAAACAAAAAGGAGTATCGAAACGAGGTTCAAAGAACATATTAGACACTATCGTTTCGACAAACCTGAACTATCAAGC